>WYDF02258520.1:0-33712 GCA_009867245.2 Adranes taylori
AAAAAAATCGAAAAACACACGCTTTAAAATTAAAAAAAAAACACTTAATAAAAAAAAGTGATGTAGCTTTTCTCTAATCATCTGTAAACGCAGTAATGCTCCATTTCATGATACAAAATGGCATAGAAGCAAGGTTGAAAAATATATAAGTTTGTTTGAAACTCTTAACATCGATTAAGAATCCAGCGATCTAATATTTTTAATGTGGATTGACTCAATCATTTCTTCTACTTTATAGCTCTGAAATCATATTAAAATAGTTTAATATACGTTTGTTAAACCCATTCTAATCTGTTGATCTCTATATCGATACAAATTTCACCCTAAACATAAACATATAACTTGCGCTTCCTCAATAATTTTATTACTTAGACATTATTATTATTATAGATTTTTATCATAAATTAATGGATGTTGGGTTTACTATATTAGTTACCACATATTTATGCTATAATTTAATGTAATTTTTGTTATATTGCTAATTTATGTTCTAATATCAAATGCTTATTATATTATATTTTATGAATAATATCAAAAAATATATTTACTTCCATAACATATTTAGTTTCTTGCAAGTTTATCATCGTTTAAATAAAATATAGGAAAACAAATTCAATTAAAATTTCAAAACGTAATATAAATAACCGTTATGCATTCAGTCACACTCGCTTGAAATATAAATTTTTCCGAAGTCAATATTTGCGAATAAACTCGTTTTAATTCTCTGGATGCGGCTTTATGTTACCAAATTTTTCCATCTTAAATAAATGATTGCCCATAGCCACATGGCAATTATAAATCATCTATATCATCATCTTCCTGCTACAAAATCGGCAGCTCCTTATATTTATCTGATGACAATTTAAGTCTATTCATAAAAGTTTCTCTCGTGTCTCCATATTTCTTTCGCGTTTTCAGATAAATTAAACGATGCATTTTCTTGTATATTTTACCAGTTTTTTCACAGTATGTACTTTCTCTGCTGTATTGTAAACATAATTTACAAAATATTAAATAGACTGCTTTTGTCTATGCAATCGGTATATTTTTATTTGAGATATTCCTCCATACATTTTCCAGTTACCTGAGGATAGTTTTTGTTCAATTTTATTTGGTACCTTTGTAATATATACAATTTTTTTTATCTCATTGCTCTTGTATTACTATCCTCTACTTGACTTTTTAGCTTGAAAATTTTCACACATTTTTTCTTTGTGTATGAAACACTCAAATGAAGCTTGTGGTCTAATTGATACCATGCCAGTTTGTAAAATAAGAAAACTTTTACTCTTTATAGAAACTTCGAGTTTTTAAAGCACATCTTGCGAATAGTTTGAAATCTTAGTGGTATTAGTTTTAATGCAATTGCATATCTTTAGAGGTGAGATTAAAAAGAAAGTAACCCGGAAAGAACGCGATGAGTTTTTGCCCACGAAAAAGGAAGACATCAATATTTAACCATTACAGTTATAGATCGATATAATTCTATTTTATCAAATTTCATATGAATCTCAACTATTTTAAGTCACTGATATTTTTAATATTGATTTTTGTATTACTTATTTAAAATTGAATTTAAGAGTATTTTTTAATCATGGCCCTATAAAATATATGATGAAAACTTGTTAGAAACATGTAGAAGTAAAATAAACAGATCTAAAAGGCTGCACTTCAGATATAGCTTAGATTATACACGTATAGAATCTATAGGTTTTGGTATTACCATTCTTTTTCATTCATAACAAACACTAATAATTATAATTCTAATGAATAGCTTATACTAAATATTTTTAAAGTGGTAATATCAAACATGATTTTTATATTCTAGATATATTATATATTATTAGTGTGTACACAAGACTGGTGTAGTTGATGTCAATATAAATTTATATTAAAAATAATAAATTAGGTAATAATTTAGGGTGTTGCACCACTTTTTAATGGTGATAGGTTATGATAGACTACAGTAGAGATTTACTTATATATTGTTAAAACATGTAACCATTTTATCTACGGAATGTCATAACATTTGTTATAGTAGTCTTATTTTCCTTAACTTTAAAATACGGAAGGAATAATTGTATATAGTACATTTTCTGTTTTCCTTATCTTTACTAAATTAACATGTGATAAAAAGTGTTTTAATAAAAGAAATAATAATAATCTTGCTTTGATAACATTACTTCAATGAATTAAGTACAAAATTAATACAAAAATGCATGAAAATGGTTACATATAATATATTGAAAAAAGTTTTTTAACACTGGTGTTTTATATCTGAATATATTTACAAAAACTAACTTGTAATAGTAAATTTTGTCATTCATATGTAGCTGTTTTCAAAAAATACAAATATAAACTTATAATATTGTAAAAGATGATGTTGTTTGTCAATCTATTTACACATTTAAATAATTTAATGTGACATGTTTCCCATTTTTCATAGGCAATCCTATATGTGCTTAGACATTCAATAGTGCAAAATTTGATTGCACATAGAAGTACATGTCCTAATCGATTTTATAATCAAAATATTTAACTTAATTGTTAGATTGTGTATCAATTTTTATCAGTAACAAAGCTCTTAAACGCACAGTTGAACATTTTTATTTATCTAACAAAATACTTTCATCTTCAGTTCTGCTAAAGAGGCTCTTTATTTATTTTATTTTATATTAAAACACTATGAGATTACTTAATATAATCAAATTTGATATTTTGTACACTTTTGATATATTGTGTTAAATATTTGATAGCATTCAAATATGAATTTCATTTGATAAAGTTTTCGTCAACTTAACTAGTACACCACAAACTGTTTTAAATTTTTGTAGTAGAATTTTTTTTTTATTTCTATAAATGCACAATTTTTTTTAATGCATTTTACAATTGATTTCAGATAATGTATCGTCACGTATAAATGCTCGATAAAGAAGTCTCCAAAACATGTTTATCAAACATTTGTAGATTATTAATATAAACTTCGAGATTTTTAAATGAACTTACCATCGCATCTTCATAATGACGTATTTCATTTAATCTTTCAAAGAACAAACCTAAAGATTTTCCAAGTCTTATACTCACTTTCTGAAGTTGTCTTATTTTGTCTTAGAACTTATTTTGATTTGATGCCAATGTTGTCATTTTCCTTTCTGTAGCAACACTACAACAGAATTGTAATATTGATCTAATAAAATCAAGTCCTTTCTTTGTTCTGATCGTAGAATTATCTGCAAGCAAATTTAAAGTTTATCGTAAACGAAAATATTTTTTAACGGGTTAAGTTTTAAACTCTACATTCATTGCTTTATATAACTGAATAAACTTAATTTCAACAGTATTTTCTACTTTCTCTTACCATATTTGCTACTAATCAAAATATTTCTGAAGAAACATTTTGAAATCTGCTGAAAGTTGATGCCTCAGTTGAAAAACTGGTGGTGTAAAAATATTCCATTTCATTGACAATTCTTTTGGAATTGTTTCTTAAATAATAGATTCGGGGAGCTGTTTTCATGGCTACCACTGGAATTGATTCGGATTCTCTTACGGTCGGCCAGTACATGAATAAGAAACGTGATCATCAATCTGAAATATCAAAGCTGAATTAACTGTTTTTATATTAACAAACAAAATATTCAATGAAATTTAAAATCACTAATGAAAAGATGGATTATGTATATCTAATAAAATATTTTGGTTTTTCAGGAACGATATTTTCAATGTTGCAAATTCCACAATTGTAGTTATGGATCAGATGTTTCGGGTATGCCTTCTACGATTAATTGCCCTTTTGTATTTACGTCACTGTGGCGTACCATACAAAACAAAACCTGACGAACTACTGTTGTAGAAGTCTAAGAATTTGGTTGTAGAAGGATTGTGGACGCTAATTCGATGCGCCTGCGTCTAGTCGGAGTACGGACATCTTGGTATTAGATTTTGAAGTAAGCCTTCAACATGAGGTAATTTGTTTGACTACAACCCATGCGCATTGCACTCATCAGATCCGGTTTGCCTCTCTGTCGTGTCTTACACATATCTCTGACCCCTCCGGCGCATCGAAACAAGGCATCACTTATATTATTCGCTCTTCCAAATGACCAATGGTACGGGCGGCCTTGCAGCACGCGCAAGTACTTCTCTGTCGACTTCTAAGACTTGTAAAATAATAATAGTTTGAGCTTGGGACAATTCTCCAGCCTTCAATGAGATGCATGTAGTTGCCTCAAAAATCTTCTCTCCTCTTGATGTATTTGTGGAGGATATATCCGGCCGTACCATATGAAATTTCGAGAGGTGAATTTGGATACATTATACTGACTTTTGCAGTTGAGGAAGTGTGTCTGGATTCTTTAAGGAATAGAGCTCCACCGCCACTATCTCCAGTGAACCAAAATTTCTGAAAAAGGAAATTATTTCATGGCCAAAATGAAACTTACATAACTGTTCCAAAGCGAAGAGAACACCCAGCGAAAGAATTGTTAGAAAGAGCATAGATCATATAAATTTTTAGATAACATATAGCAGATGAAAATGTATAAATGCTTAGAAGTGAATTACTTGGAATTTTCTCTTCGCGCAGCTAAATAATCTTTTACTTCGGCTAACGGTACGCATCATAAAAACAGGTCTATTTCCATATGGGTATAATTTTTTTACTTTATCTCCAATATTGAAATCTACCTATGACGTTCTACTTATCTTTTTTTACCTACTAATTGTTTATTTCATATTTTCGACAACTAAACTTCGTACCGCTAAAGCTCTTTCTCGTATACTTTTCTCAATTTCTTTCACGACAAGCAATTTTAATGTATATGTAGACAATATTGATTCTCTCCCAAAGGCCAACATAACAGGAGAAAGTTTTGTAGTATCTTGAGGTGTTGTGTTATAAGCAAACAGAACATGGAAGAAATAAATCCCAATCTGATTGATATGTAGCTGTATATAGCCTTAATATATCATCTAATGTTTTATTGAATCGTTCTGTTAATCCTTTACAAACTTTGTCTATATGCTGTGGTATATAAATTCATTCCATCTATTATTTTTCTGTACTGAATGTTTTGGCTCTGTCTGATTAGAGTTTCTAGGTAATAATATTTTCGAATAAAAATTTAGCAACCTGCTTCTCTTTTCCAGAGTTTAATGCTTTGACTTCAACAAATCGCATAGCATAATCCGTGGCTACAAAAATAGTATTTTTTCTTGATTTTGTTTTTCTTAAGGGTCCTAATAAATCCATTCCAACATGTTCATCAGGAACACCTACGGGTTTGGTTGTAAAAGACCTGTAGCTCGCAGATTCTTTTGTACTTTACGTCGCTGGTAATCAAGACACCTTTTTATAAAATGTCATACATCTTTGTTTAACCCATCCCAGTAATATCTACTTTGAATTTTATTTACACAATAAATTGTCATTTCCTTTTGTGTGCACATTTTTCTTATCAAATGTAATTAGCCTACCTTCCCACTTCTTGAGCCAATACGCGACTGAAATTTTATTCGGGATCTTTCCTTTAACTACAGCTTTTATGCTCGAATTTCTTTTTTCCTGGAGGTTTGGCTCTCCTATTTTTAGTAGTACTATCTGTATTAGTAGATAGTGCTAATGGTATTAGTCACTCTCTCCCGGAAACAGCCATAAGCTAATTACTCGGCGCTTCTTCATTGGTTAGCACTTCATTAGTTATATAACATTTTCATTTGTTGCTTATCACGTAGCAGTTCTATATAGTTTTGCGTTGGAATAATAATTTTTCAGTATTTTCTCATTAATTCGCCCTTAAATTTTCTGACAATTCGTTTCACCCTTGTTCATTTGTATTTCAATTATGGACATTATATTTTGGACTTCGACTCGTTTGTAGGTTATACGGCATTTATATAGATTACAAACAACCCGTACCTCAATATTCTAGACGTACATTTAGATACTTATTAATTCAGTAGAAAATTTAATATTAATGCATGGTTTTTTTTTGCAAAATAAGCCGCACCAAAAAAGGAATAAGTTTCTGATATAACAGTTTCAGAGATCCTTCTCAACATTTCAGGCCACATAAAAAGTTACGGCATGGGATAAAGGCGAAATTCTCACTTTTCAAATTTGTCACAATATGTTCAGTCAAATTACTCAGTCAAGTTAGTGAGCGGAACAAAATACTTGTTAATTCAACCTTACTTCATAATATTTCTTTCATGTCAGTTCTTTCATTCCATCATGTCATTTCTAAAAAATATAAGCGTTATTTAATTTCTTTCATAGTCAACACACTAATCTGTGTCTTGACAATATCAGCATTTGTCTGAAAATTACTTTCGCGAATAATATAAACTGACAATATATGCGAACTATATTTTACAAATCGCTTTTTGTTATAGATAACCTTTCAGTTTTTTGTCAAAGCAAATAACATCATCGATGTAGATTTATTTCCGTGTTCTTAAAGACATTTTTGAAATTACTTTGCAATATTAGTGGGGTCTATTTTTCTGTTCAATGGAACTGAGTTCATCCCACACTCATGTCCTTACCTGAGAAGTTATTTACTTTAAATGTTGAAAGGTCCTTATCTTTTAATGATGTACCCCATTCAGCTTACTCGTTCTCCAAGAAAGAAATTTTTCCTATTGGTCCTAAGAAGGATATTTTTCTTGTGTTAGTAGAATATTTATTTTAATTTTACTATTTCAATTCTTTATTATATTTAAATAAAAATTGTTCAATTAGTATTTTTAGGACTCGATAAAAGCTTCTAGCGTAGATCTTCGTCAAAATAACTTGCACGTGGGTTTATATGTCACAAGTGAATCCATTTATTAAATAGATAACATATAAATTACAATTACAAAATCAGTATATGTACCTCGTAGTTATAATATTGTTAATAAAATAAATCATTCAGTAACAAAATATTTGATCAGATAGACTTCTGTTAAATTTTTTTATAATGTAACGTGAAAACATTTTGTATTAAATATAAATTAACATATATTAAAAAAAAAAAATATATATATATATATTGCCAAGAAATCATACGCAAAGGTATGCAAGTTCCTCGCAAAATTAAATAAATAAAAATACAAGGCTAAGTTTTGATGGTCCTTAAATAATTTAAGTTAACTTGAGAATATTTTTTGCATCAAAAATAAATACTGCTAATGTAAAATATTTTGACAAAAAGTACATATCATTTTCCACAAAATATGAATTTAAAAATCATAAAATTTCATCCGTAAGAATTTTATAAAGGGATTATATTTTAAATTGTGGTGGTAATAACTGATAACTACAAGTATATACTATTTCAAAACTAAAAACGTTGTAACCACTACACTTGCAAAATCGAAACGAAATTTCTATTTAAATGTAATACACTATTATATATTCATTCTCTTTTTGATGTAAACATTAGCAGGGTATTCAAATTTAATGCAAATTGATAAAAAAAATGCATTTTTAATGTGTAATATGTCCTAAATTACATTATTTTTTCTGCACTCTTTTTTTTTCTTTTCTTCAATAATTGAATAAGGACAGCATTGCATATACCTGCCACAATTAATATAAATTAGTTGGACCAAAATTAATAAATTTACGTGTTTGAAAATACAAAAAAAAGATCAATGTTTCATAGTTTTGTATGTGAATTGGCCTCAACATTTAATTGTGTTCAAATTCAATTGTCAGTTGAAATAAAGAAGCTTCGATAATGAAATTTTATGGAATGTATCAATTAAAATTTTATTTTGTGTGGATTGTATTTATTTTTTTACTTTAAGAATAGAAAAATCAGAACAATAATTACAGAAATAAACCGCATAAATCACAATTTCAATAGACCTTTTCTAGCATTTCAAATACAACATTTTCTAACTATTATTTCCACAGCGCAATGTAGACAAGTTTATATAAAATACTTCTAATCGTACGTTTTTAAAGCGCACTTATCTAAAATTACCATTTTTTTCCATTTTTATAAGTTCAACTTAAAATCTGATTATAATGTACTAAAGGTTCGATTAAATAATATTTCTTTTAAATGAAATTCACTCCAAAAACAGGCAATGCTTTATCTTTTCGTCAATTGTCTACTACATACTAGTTTAAAATATAATATATTAACAGTAACAATATGAATATATGCTAGTATCTATTCTATTACATTACACCCCTATACTTAATTGATGAAATGTAAATCTTTCTGATATCAATCCAATATTGAATAAATTTATATTGTCTATATAAATTAGAAATACAATTGCATCTCTCAAAAATTGAATTAGTCATTATTCATTACTATAATAAATATAATCTATTCCATACCGTCTAACGGGTTTAATTAGTCTTTTATTTTGTATAGGAGAAACATCCTTTCTCATGAATGCCTTAGAAGATTCAGTTATTTTCTTAACATCTGTCTCATCATTTACAATGTAATAATAATCATGAATTTGATTAATATGTCTTCTCCATATTTGATTTATTGATGGAATAAATACTATTTATATCCTAATTTTTTTACTTATTTTGTCTTTAATCCAAGAAAGCCTATTAATATTTCTATAATCTCTTAATAGATAAAATTTCTGCTTCAAATTCACAGTTTGACGCAAAATTAATTACTCGTATAGCTCATTCTTTAATAGTCTCATGGTTTTCTCTATTTGCATTATAAAATGTATAGCGCTCTGCAAATGTTCTAACTGGTGAAAAATATTTATCCATAAGCATTACTAAATCCTTAAAAGTTTTTGCTGTTAGATTAACTGGTACGCACAGATTGTATAACAATTGATATGCATCATCATTTAGCGTGCTTATCAGCAATGCACGTTTCTTCTTCATTGGCAATTAAATATTGCGATAATTTATTTTTATCGATAGCCCAGTCTGAATTATTTGGATTAAATTCTTTCAGTTTACCTATCATTGACATTTTCAATTTTAATTGTCTCAATAACTGTCTAATTCTTCTCGTTTTACAAATAAGTCAATTTTTAACTCACCAATTATCCACTTTAACTTATTTAATTCATATTTTCACAAATTTCCGCTTCGTCGCCATTGTAATGTACTAATGGTCCGATTAAATAATATTTCTTTGAAATTCACCTTCCAAAAACACTTAGTGCTTTATTTATCTTTTCGTCAATTGTCTACTACATACTAGATTAAAATATAATATATTAACATAAAGTTGCTTTCATCGCAGCATTGCAACAAACTGATAACTCTTATTGATATAATGTTAAAGACTGTCTATCCAAAAATAATGACACGTCTCTAGAATTTCAAATAAAATGGTAACGAGTCAAATTATTCGATTTCAAATTTTAATTAAGCTTCTGCATTATACTTCAGCTTCTGAATAATTTGGTCATTTTTAATGTTATATTAGTGCAATTTTATTTATGATTCAGGAGAAAGAAAAAACCTTCTGGAGGAAGACTAACCATTTGTTGGCAAGACCAAGGCCAACATTGCAAAAAAGCGCAAGAATAATGATTGATTACTTAGATAAGTTAGTCATTTCAAAAACTACTTATTGCCTGTATGAAACACTCAATTAGCTTAAAAAACTAGACAGGGTAGATGGACCATTTCTGGCATAGGATCGTAGCAGTCATTAGTACACTCTACCTCAGTGGCATTATTTTCTAACGGCTCTGCAAAATACACCAGCTGCAAACTAAACTAACTCTATGTAATGCAGATAATACAGTATTACAGAGTTCTATGACGGTAGATGGTAGTTTCACGGAATGGTAGTTAAACATCTCAAGAGCGATGAACCATTATAAGGTGTTAACCCATCTCCACAAATGAGTTCTTTATATAACTTTAAAAATCAAAGTCGATTTTTATTCACTCTTGATTCATCTGTAGTATTAGCTTATGCACGCTAACTATAAGAATAAAAAGCGACTTTGATTGTTAAAAGTTCTTTACATCTCATTTGTGGAGATGGGTTAACACATTATAATGGTTCATCTCACTTCAGATGTCATTACGTTTAACGACCATCTACGCTCACAGAACTCTGTAAATCTATATTTGTACATTATACAGAGAATTTTCAAACATCCCAGGTAGTGCAGTACGCAGAGTCGTTAGACAACGATGCTATTAAAGCAGAGGGTACTGATGACTGCTTCCATCTATGCAAGAAATGGCCCATCTACCCTGTCTGGTTTTTTAAGCTAATTGGGTATTTCAGTCAATATGTAGTTTTCGAAATGATTAACTTATCTAATTAATAATTAATGGTTATTTACGGCTTAAAGTAATACTGTGACACATGCATTATTAATAATGACTTGACTTCGTAAGGCTTTTCCAAGTCGTGCACATGTAAATTTTGGCGCATTTGCAAAATAATAGTAATAATAATCAATGTGGTTATCGTTATACAAGCAAGCGAATACGATGGATCAATATGTTAGGTCTTGAAAGAAGTGCTGGGCGCTAAGAATAATAACGGATCAGTACCAAAGAACTGATTGAGTATCAATATGTCCATTTAAGCATCAGTCAAATTTAAGAATGAGTACGTAAAAGTAAGAGTAAAGACTGAAAAAGTAATTAATTTTACTGTTGATACTTGTCTAAATTATTCAATCATTTGTTTTGCAAAATTACATAATTTTTATAAGATTACCATAAGACGAGCATTAATATTCAGTATATCGTGGCAGATGAAGATTACTATTTATGTCGTTATTTGCGAAATTGTGTAGCATATTAATAAATAGGAAAGCATAATACTGCTAATTTATTTCAACTCTTTTAATTTGAACACAATTATTGACCAGTATATCAGTAGAGTAATAAGAACGTCATTTGTAACAGTTCCAAACAAATAGTGTAAAAAACTTATTAAATTCCTTTGGATTATAATTTTTCTATATATAGAACTTCTTTAAGGTGCAAAAAAGTGTATACTTTTTCAAAGCAAGTTCAGCTATTAAAATTAGGATCAATCATACTTTTCTTATACAATCAATGGAATTGTTACTTTTATATATGATCAAAATTTATAAAGTCTACGAATATGCTGGTCGTTACGAATATAATATAGATTTATAAATGTAATTATAGATTTATAATAATTGTAAAGCTTGCATAGATTTTATTAATATTTTTAGTATGAGTTCTTAAATATTGTAAACTAAATGAAATCAATGTTGCCTTTTTGTCAAATAATTATTAAAGCAAATATCATATTTATATAAAATATGTTAATTAGCACATGTATATGAAACTTTCTTTTACGAACATATTGACAGAATTAAAAATTTCAATACTGACAATTTATATTTATTTATCTTTTGCTATTTTTAACGAGAATAATACAATATGTACCAATAAACATCATCAACAAATAACGAAACTTTTATTTAATATTCCAAACCTTATTATTTCTACTTTACCAGAAGGTAGTAATGCAAGCTTTTCGTCTCTGATAGCGTATTATATTCACTTTATTCATTTAGGTTGAGAAGATCCTTAATTATTTGATATTTAAGCCTTGTAAGTTAGTTATGAGAGATTTTTTTACAAAGAATGTAAGTTAAAATAAGTGTGACCCCAAATTAAAAACAAATTGTATCTCGCATCAATAGAAAACGATTCAAGACGATTCCTCTTCGCTCTTCAAGTTTTTACACTTCTAGTGAGGTACACGAAAATATGTCTATTTATCTCTGAAGTTATCCCTCCGCCTTCATCTCTGAAATCAGAAATAATACATGTATACTAACGAAACTAAAATTTGTTTATTCGCCTCTAAATTAAGCTTCCCGAATTGATATTATATTCATAATTACAAATTAAACACAATTACGAATTACAATGTTATTCAGGGTTCCACTTTTCAAGTTACTTGAGTGGAGCAAATTGAGTGCAAATAAATGTTCATATATTTTATTCTAGTTAATATTTGACTCTTGAATGTTACTAATTTAATTATAGAAGAATTATTAAAAATCTGAGAAAAATTTACAGGAGACGTACACGCTCGTTATGGATCAGAAAGTGAATTAGCAGAAAAATAGTCTAGCTGCATCTACCTTATTAAAAAAAATTTTTTTCTACAGAAGATGGTGAAGCGTATTGGGAACTCTTGCTAAACAATGCGTCATCTTGCGGTAAAAATTTGAATTATAAATGGGATAATTTTCTTACCTCTTTTGAGTCTTGTTAATTTCTATTGTTTCTTGAAAGTATCATAATCTACTGTTATTACTAACTATCCGTCGGTTGATAAAATTTTACGTGCTTGAAGAATGCGATATGAACGTGTAGACAAAAATCAAGAATGTAATGATGTCGGTCTGAATTCCTGATCTGAAACGGTACCTACATTACTTCCACGAGAGGAATATTTCGAAGCTGCTGAGCCTTTACTATCTCTTTTAGCTGAAAAAAATTCAGTACCAAAGTCGCTCAGAAACTTTAGTTACATGTGAATATTCCCAACCGCCATACTATATTTGACTTGATCGTGTCTAATAACATTTACATGTGTGCAAAGTTTCGACAATTTAGAGAACTCTGGTTGAGCAACTTAAAAAACTGTTTAGTGATAAAAGAATTCGCATGAAGGAAAATGTAATAATGACATTAATTAAGTTAATTTGTTTAGGATATGAAAACGAACCAATGGCGGCTCTTGAAATTCTGCTAGATCTTCCGCCATTATAAATGATCATACAGGCAGAGGCGGAAGCCACACTCCATCGGCTAAAATGTAACAGACCGAATTTGGCAAAGAAAACTGACACTAAAATACTTGAAATGAAATCGGGTTGTATATCCTCAGTCTACAATCTACGCAGAAACTATGAGATCATCATAGGCTCAGGTTAATAGAGAGGACCTGTCTTTCCGGAATCTGCTCTAGTCTGGTTCACAGATGATTCAAGTACTTCTGGAAATACGAAGAAGATCGAAATGCAAAATGTTCTGCCCTTTGAGCAGATTTGCCAGTCTTTATAAGGCCGAAATATATGCAATCCTCCATTGCATACAAGAAAACATAAAAAGGAAATATACCAAACCACCGATATTTATAGATAGAACCGACTGTCAGGAGGGAGGGGGGCACTTCAGACGCTTAATAACGCCATATACGTGTCTGGACTGACAAACGAATGCATCAATGTACTGTGCAGAATGGCTAACGCCAACTCAGTTACACTGATGAGGGACCAGGGCACAGGGGCGAAAGAACAGATGCATTAGCAAAAAAGACGTCTAGCACAAAACTAATTGGTCAGGTGCCGGGTCTGGGTATATCTGCTGGTAGGCAAAATCAACACATCGCTTTCTAGAGAAGACATGTAAGAACAAAACCTCAAATTTGCTAAAACTTGGCAGGAATAAGTTCAGAATGATAACTGGCCTGTTAACAGGACACACACCTCTGAGGGTACATATGAAGAAAATGGACTATACACTGCTGAAATAGAGTGTAGGCTGTATCTGAAGGAAAGCAAGACAACTCAACATATCTTATGTGAGTCTGAAGCTTTGGCATCTAAAAGGAGAGACCTATTGGGAGCAACGAAAGTTGAATCTGAACTGATACAAAAACGCTGCTTTTGGCTGCAATGCTATGGAACGTTATTACGCAGAAAGCCGTTGGTGATAATAATAAATAATAACATTGCAAACGCTGTGTAAAGCATATTTTACATGAAACTATTAAAAGGTTTGCTGTATAGGGTTGCTAGATTTCTTGCAAGTCAAACCGGGAACCCACTCGAAAAAATCAACAATATTAGACCACTTAGTTTTTTCCTCTCCCCACGATTCTATTCCTTCAATATCTGCTCGAATTTCTATGATCAATATACTGTGCATATTGTCGCGTTGAAATTTGTGACAACGGGTTGTCTGAACTCTAACCTAATAAATAAATGCTATGTATAGTTAAAAATCAATCCAATCTAAGCGAAATAGAAAAAGTAGAGCAAATTTAAAGGTTTGGTCAGGGAGAAGTCTGAATTAAAAAATATTTGTTTGGGATGAGAAATTATTCATACATAGCTATACACTTTAATTAATCAAGAATTATAGGAGCCCTTAATTGATTAAAGTAGAAGAATCGCCAAAGTATGGCCCATCAATTAAATAAATCATCCAGAAATAAAATACCACAAGATTTTTATTGTACACTAAATAATATACCTTTACATTCACATATTGGGTGAACGAATCGGGGTAAAAATAAAACATACTAGTAAAGAGGTTATTACAACAAAAACAAAAAATAGTACAAAAATAGAAACATCCACTCTGTTGAAAATGCATAGTCAAAGGCGAAATTAAAATATAAGTTTTAGAGAATAGTGGAACAATAATGTAGTTACGACTCTTTAATATTCAGTAAACGTTATCTTAATTGAGGAATTGTTACATTAATTAGAATTTATTTGTCAAAGCAAAAATCAAATTAGTTTTTCAACGGGAATCAACAATTATTTTATTTAATATTAAATCAAAAGAACTGAGTGGTGTTCAAGTTTTCAATCAAATTCATAGTAATATAATGTTTACTTACATTTTATATTTCAATCATGCTTTCACAATAAAAATGTACGAATAAAATACGCGACTTTAAATATATCAAACTTTCTAGTATGCAGCTACTTCTATTCAAGATAAAATTATGCATCTGGATTGTTTTTCCATAAACAAAGTGATAAAGCTTGCTTATCCCGGTTTGAGTAGTTATCATAGTGGTCGCAGTAGCGCTGAGATCTATATTTTACTTCAGACTAGGCAGTTATGTGTTGCGTCCGGGTCGCACTGGCTCGCGCGATCCAGTTGTTAATTTTTTATAAAATTATCGAACCAGTTTTTAAGTTTAGTCGAGCCGGCCCTATAAAAATTCTTCTCGGGATTATTTTTGCTATTATGAATTTAAGTACAAAAACTATACGAAAAGTTAAATTTTCGATATCCATCATGTTTTTTTTCCTGCTAACCTATTGTGCGAACAGATCGATAAACATTTTCTGCCAACACACCACTGCCAATAGGAATCACTTAAGAATGCCAGTCAGTAATTTTGAATATTTGTTTAGTAAAAATTGCATCTAAAAGCAATCAACATGCAGTCACTCTTCCTAAAAGCGTGTCTACTATAAGGAACCAAGATAACGTTGGGCAGTAAATATTTTCTGCAACAGCGCCATTTTTATTCTCAATATTTATTATTAATTCTTCGCTGTATATTCTTTTGATAGATTTTATTTTATTTCTGATAACGTCAATTTCCCCACTTTGGTTTTTATATCTATAAGTTTTCAAACCACAATTCCATAGAACATCATGCTTTTCATAAATACAGATTTTCATAAGTAGATTCTAAAAATTCTACTATTTGGTCAGTACTCCACTTTGTTCTAGCCATTTTTTTTATTAAGAAATAAAATGTGAAATATGAATCAAAATAAACAAATTAATAACCTTTAAAATTTTAACCGCATGACAGTTCACACCTTCCAATTGGCTTGAATTCATACTTTTCAATTGACTTAAATTCAAGTAAGTTGAAAAGTAAGAACGAGCCTTTAATGATGTTAGGCTTAGCCAATTTGGTGGAGACTGACTTACATACCCACATTTGCGTATCCAACATTGAAATAAAAAAAAAATTCAGTAGGTACAACAGAAAACTTTTAGGAACAAATTATTTGAAATTTTTATATTATAAATACGGTCTTCTATTAAAATTACCTAAAATATAGGAATCAATTTATAGTTAAATTATGATCGCTTAAAATTGAAAACATTTTAATGGAATCGATGCATTATATAAAAAATACAGTATATCCGCTTTGGTCCAACTTACCTGACTCATTTTATTGATTTAATATTCAACTCTATGAATTAGTATATAAGGAAATTCTATATTAATTTTAAATTTTATCACTATTATATTCTGCAATAAAACTAGATTATCCACTACTTTTTTAATTGATAATTCTGCCTTCATATATATTTGAATAAGCTTTTTCAATACTGCCGTTCATCAAATAGTTGAAATTTTAATCCTTTGTATCATAAATGAATCAGATCTTTTGAATTTAAATTAGTTAAATAGGTATAATATTATTACTTAATTCACAATTTTATATTTTTATTGGCCATTAATTGTAAAGGTATCATTAATTACTCTTTACCATATTGTTAATTGAAATTTCAAAAGTGTGTTTGACACGTTTCGTAATTGGTTAGCATTTCCCGCTCTTTTACTGCACAAGTTTGTTTCTCGTTGTGTCATTGAATTGAACGCTACTAATCATACGCTCTCACGCATAGATACGTCAATGACGTCAGGGATAGGTGTATGACAGCCACCAATACACAAGCAGTGTCATGCACGTTGCACTACGGCCATTGGTCTACAATTTGTCGACCAATCATTGTGAAAGTGCTCGTTAAATTTACCCAATGTAAGTTCACAAATTATTACACATTTAAATACACGTTTCTTGTTTATTTGAACACGAAGCAAACCTTTTAACTATAATTTGAAGCCCAAAATAGATTTTATCGAAGTGTTTTTATTATACAAGTTAACGTCATTAATGGCGTACAGTGCGAACAAAGGTTTTGCTTTAAAATTTCAATGTATTAGATGTTATTACATAATGCTTTATTTATCTACAATAAACATCCATTTTGAAATCTTGAAATAAACCATGTGTGCAAGCTTAGTTCAAGATACCTTAATTAGTATGTTACATTATAAATATGTAGAAAATGGAACAATTAACTACAGCCGATGGACAAGTTGTAATGCAAGCAGTTCAAGGAATTGCTCCACACCAAGTACAATTAATGCAAATGCCTACCTCTGGACAAATTATACAAGGTGCAAACGGACAACAATTAATGGTGCATGCTGTCCCTGCCAATGGTCAAATACAAGTAGCACAAGGAGCAAATGCATTATCCCAAATACAAGTTGTTCCAATGTCTGCAATACAAACAAGCCAAGGGCAATTATTACTGCAACAGCCCAATCAACAAGCACAGATTTTGCAAACAGCTGATGGACAAACCTTTATTTATCAACCTGTTACAATTGATAGTGCAGCTTTACAACAAGCGCAGCCTACAGGTAATAACTCATACAGTCTATTTTAAGTTATAATAAAACCTTTTAATTTAAATATTTTGAATCATACAACATAACCTTTATAAACATAATTCTTATTCATTTACGTTTATTGCATTTGATAATGTTACATTTTTTAATGCAATAATGAAAATGTTAATAATCTGTTTTCACTTGAGCTAGGATAATTTGTAAGAGTGATCTAGAAGAATATAAATGCAAATTTAAAATTTTTGTACAAAGGGTTTAACAGCATAGTTAAATCTAACTATACTTTAATCTCTCAATCTATCTTCATATGTCTTATGTATATTTGATCCATATCACCTTATTTGAACACTTATTTTAGTCTAATCATTGCTTGCATGTTACTGTTCACTTGAGGCAGTTTATTAATAGTGATTTTTTCTAAAAGTGTTTTGCTTTATTTCTAGTTGTTTCTGTATTTGCTTTTCGTCTTTCTGATAACTAGTGGATCTCACTAGCATAAAATATGCTTTAGACGTCACTGTCTGTCATGGTTAATTTTTACATTTTCGTTGTAAGCTATTGTAGTTGTGTCTGTTCTGTATTTTGTACGTATATATCCATAGTTTAGTTTTTGATAAAAATCTTAGGAAAACCTCTCTTTTTTCTTTCTAAATGTATACAATCAATCTTTGTTTAAATAACGCATTTGACGGCAAACAACATACCTCACTTCAAGGTGTCAGCCACGTCATTCACACATATAATGAAAATAAAAGCGACCCAAGTAGGCTGCCTTTAGGATGCCCTAAAGATACAGGTTGGTTGGTTGATACATGTTGTCGTATAATTTTTTTTCGAGTTCTTCCTGTGAGGTACATTCCAATAAAATATCTATATTGCATTTAGTGGTCTTTGCCACTCTATGCAACTGAAATAGCAGACAATTATTGACCCTGCTATTAACTTTGCATACTATTATTAAATAATATTGATTTTATTTGATCAATATTATTCATTTAATGTTTCAGTATTGAATATCAATGGCAATCTAATCCAAATTCCTGCTGGGGCAGCTGCAGCAGCAGCGGCGGCTGCTGCCGCTGCTTCCGGTGCCACACCTACTTTAACAACTGCCGCCGCTCCTACCGTTGCTGCAGTTCAAGCAGTCGCCACTACTGCTGCTACTACACCAGGTGCAACCGTACAACACGTGGGTACTGCTTTAAATGCTGGACAAGTTGCTGCACCAGCTGGCACTCAACCAGTAGCAACCGTCTCGAACGGTAACATTGTGATGGTAAGTTGAGAAAAAAGTATTTGTTTTATATTTTATTTTACTTAATCGCAGTATTGAAATGATACAGTAAATAATTTGTGTTACATTATCAGTTCCATAACGCCCTTGGATCTATGGTGCCATTGCAATTCACTTGTAGAAATTTTGTACTTTCAGTTTTTCCTGTCTTGAGCTAACGATGGTGATTCATGAAAGCCGCTACCTATGATGATTTTCATTTGGTCCACCTAGTGGCAAGACTTTCCTCAGAGCCGATTTTCTTGGCCTTAATATACGTTTTTAAGACCGATTCTTCTTCTTCAAATGTGACCCCAATACCAATGATTTAGTTGTGTGGCAAGCCGTATGATGATATATGGTTTCTAAAAGATTGAAACCTTTGTGGGATGCGGGTTGTAATTTTCGAATTTCATGTCTTTGAAACATATATTACTAGAAAGCTAGTGTCATTCAATCTTTTATTTTGTTATATGCGATTCAATTTTGCCATGGCTTTTTGCCATTTGTTGTTGCTAGCCTGCAGTTTAGTTCTCCGTCACAAGCTCTTTTATTGATAATTAAAGAGCCAAAGTACGTAATCTCGTCCACCACCTCGACGCTTGTCATTTCTTTGATATCTCGCGCACTCCTACCAATGATAATTATTTAGATTTTTTTGTTGAATAAAGTCCTGTACTGTAGACTGGCTCGTTGTTTCCAATTTTGTCATGAGTTGAATCAGATTGTCCTCATTTTATGTTATTAACATTTGATATAACATATCTTAAATTTGATATCTTCCTAGTACCTACTGCTTTATTACTCCCAAAAAAAAAAAACGTGAAAATTCTCTTGTTTTGTGCCTTTTGTCGTAATTTGTTTTTGTCCTTTCCTTTTCCTCCTTCATTTTTTGTAATATTGTTCTGTGGTTTGGCAGTTTTGGGTTTAATTTCTGTTCTTGTATTGGCATTCTTTCCTTTACATTCCTTCCGTATATCTACTTTGTTGGTGATGTCCCACATGATAAAGGTTTATTGCGACATACCAGGATTGCTAACCACGGATCATTACATTTCTTGTAAATTCTTTTAATTCGTTTTACCGCATTATCTGCTAATCCATTCGATTGTGCCTAATGAGGACTACATGTCCTACTCTCAATATTATTGTCTGTATTCATTACTGGTAAAACATTGTACATTATCCGATGGTATTACGTCTGATATTCCGCGATGTGCGAAAATTTCTTTCAATTTCTTTACTACGTCTATTCCTCTCTATTCAATTGTTTGACTTCTGGATATCTACTATAATAACCTTGAACCAAATAATTTTGACCTCTTAATTGGCATAAGTTGGCTCCTATTATTTTCCACGGTCTAACTGGAATTTCTAAATTTAATTGTGGTTCTTTCTGATCGTTTTTATTTTTCAAACACTGCTCACAATTTGTCACTATGTTCTCTATCTCCCTATTAATATTTGGCTACGATGTGGTCCTTTTGGCTGGTAGCTTTGATTTTTAACCCGAAATGTCCTTCATGTACATATATTCTTCGATGGGAGTTGAAATTTTTCTCTTTTCCATTTTCATTGAGTTCTGTATAGTCTGTGCAAATTCATATACCTCCGTTTGGCTTTATTGCTAACAGAATGGTGTGCACTATTGGTGCACACCATTCTGTTGGGTCTTCTATAATAATACCACTTTCTTTCATTTTTTCTACATCTTTCCTACCTCTGAAAAAAATCCGGACGACTTTCCATTTTTCGCTTCATCCCATCCTTTTCCGTAATGTTCCCTACCTGCAAATATTGATTCCTTGATTTTTACTATGTTTAGTTTTCCTAAGTAAATTTTCCTTTGTATTAACTACAAACATTTTTAGTCTTTCTTCTGTATCATTCCATCTAACCGGTACTTTAATTTTTCCTTTAACCTGTAACCTATTGTTTATTTCTGGTCCTACCAGTTGAGATGTTGTCTTCATAAGTTTCATATTTTTCAATTTTCCAAAATCCTTTTCTGATATGACGGTTTCGTCTACCCCTGTATCTATTTAAAATTTTTGTTTTCTTTTTATTATTTCCAAATTTACACACCACGCTGCATTTTCTTCCTTCATTTTGCCTATTTTGATTATTTCCCCCATCGAACTTGAATCTCCGGGTCAGTTTGTTCTTCTGATTTCACCTTGAATATGCGCTTTGTTTGACATACTCTGGCATAATGACCTATCCTGTTGCATTTAAAACATCGTTCATCACGTGCCGGACACTTACCACGGATGTCTTTCTTTAAATCCATATTTTCTTCATTCCTGTTTATTATATCCTTTTTGCCTGTTTACCCTTTTAAATTCCCATTTTTGTTTGGTCTCTATACTTTTGTGCTAACTTGTCACTGTTCGTAACTCTCTATTTTCCCTACATTTCCTCAATTTTCTGTACGAATTTCTTTACTATGTTTTTTTATATTTTCTGATTGTATGATTGTATCAATTATCTTTGCAACGTACTTTTTTCGTCCATTTGTAATGTTTGAGATAATTTTTCGTCGCGTATCCCTACTATCAATCTATCTCTTATGAATTCCTCTTCTAATGCTTGATATGTGCATGTGTTTGCTAAAGCTTTCACGGCTGCTATATATTCTGAAGCCCTTTCTCTTTCTTTCTGGTTTATTTTGTTAAATTTGGCCCTCACTCATATATAACATTTACTTTATGTACGTACTTATTGTTAAAACAGTCTACAATTTATTTGTACGAGTTACAATCAGTTTCCTTTTTGTTTATTGCCGCTAACAATTCATCCACTCCAGTTCCCATCGGTAATAAGTTGTTTATCTTTGCTCTTTGTGTAAGCTTTTCTAGCCTTAATGCATTTCTATATCGTTCGTAAATTTTAATCCATGATAACCAGGCATCTTTTTGAAAAGAGAATTTTTCCGTAGGAGCTAAATACGATCCGTTGATATTCTCATTACGAGTTTGTGCTCACTGTATTTGCATATTTACTATTAGTTCCGGTAAATCTTAAAATTTTTGTTTCAAGACCTCCGTCTCGGTTTCCATTGTCCTTGCTTTCAGCTAGCAAATTTTGTTTATTTAATCGACCCTACTTGAAACTATGATATTTTTTGGTTCTTCGTCTCAAGTTTATTCACACTATCCTACAGCTGCAATCCAGGAAGTGCCGTTGAGTTTGAATATCAAATTCGTATGTTTTTTTTACATTTGATATTTGTTCGTTTGTCCCCTTGTCAGACACAAAATCCGCTTTTTTTGATATGTTGAGCGCATTAAATTTTGATCCGTACAAGATATTTTTTAATCTGGAGGGTTGTTAAGTGTCTTTTTAAGCATCATTTCTCTAGATGATACAGTATGACTATTAATTTGTATAGATTCTTTTACTTCTGCGTTAAAGGTTATAATGTACAGACACGTTAATATCCCACATGTTCTTGATATAAAAAATTGAATTGAATTAAATAAGAGTATAAAATTATTATTAAACTTATTTATTTTTGTAAAGATGGTGCCAGGTAGTAATGCAATGTCGAGAGTTCCAATCAGTGGTACTGAGTTTTTAGAAGAAGAACCTTTGTATGTTAACGCCAAACAGTATAGACGAATTTTGAAAAGGCGGCAGGCTCGTGCGAAATTAGAAGCTGAAGGAAAAATACCAAAGGAAAGACCTGTGAGTTCATTTTCTATGTAAAAACATTGACACACTTTTAAAAATTTTATACTTTATTAGAGTTATCAACATTTTTAAATTACTTATTAGTATTACTAGCTTGCATTACATACAGCAGTAACATTGGGTTTTTGTACTGTTTCAAAGGTTTTTGCACGGAGAATCATAACTTCTTTTACATTTAAGTACAGCAACTATTTTGTTTTAAAATCAATTGAATTATGTTCTCTTAAGGCGTGTTAAATCTTAAGTTGACAACTTTGAATTCATTTTAAGCAGTGTTGATTTAATATGTATATGTAATAACAATATATTTAAAAGTGCTACGACAAACATACATGAAATGAAGTAAAAACCCAAGTTTTTTAAATATATTTATTAAATATTAACTTATTGTTCAACAGTACAATACGACACAGAGATGGAACCACAAAGCATCGAAACTGTAGTTGTAAACAAGATAATGCAGGGGAACCAACCAAAGATTTTCGGGTTGTATCATATAAAAAGAAAAAAACCTAACATAATGGGTTCTGGGAAATAAAACGACATACAACTACCAAGTGGTACTTTGATAAAAAGGGCCTAGCTACATATTCTGAGGACTAAAGTTAGACATAACAGAAAGACAATTCTAGACGGTTCTAAATAAGAAATACAATCAGAAGGACTTCCTTTGTAAAAAATCGAAACGAAATATAATAAACTTACATTTGCTTCATTTAAAGTTGAGGCTGCATACACCGAGTTAGAAAAACTGGAAGATCCCGACAATTGGGAAGAGGGTATTTCGGTAAGCCGTTACAATTTTTTTTATAGCGGGACAGCGAAATCGGACCCGATGAAAGAAACTATGAATGGCATTCAAGGCGTAAATAAACCAAAACCAAAGACGCATTAAAAATATTAACGTTAAATATACAATCTATAACAAACAAGATAGAAACTCTTATATCCAATTACAGAACACAGAATATTGGCTTCAAAAACATAATTGCATGTTATATAATATTAGGGGTTTTAAACTAGCGGCAATGTGAGGCAAAACAAAAACATGGAGTCTGCACATATACAAGGAAAACTCTTGAAAACAAACGAAATAGAATTCATAACACAGCTCAGTTGAAATAGACTAACCAATCTGCAATACGTATACCAGCACACAAACTAATTATAATGGTAGTATATAGAGCACCTACTGAAAACTGAGGAATGTCTGGCTAAGATTAATTCATCATTAACAGATTTATTGCAAACATATGAGCCATATGTATCTATTACTCTCTCAGGAGATTTCAATGTAGATTTGCTCTCAAATAAGCAGAAATAAAGAGGCAATAATTAACTTGCTAAATACTTATGGGTTTAAACGCACTAGATTTGACGCAACAAATGTAAATCAAGCTACATGCATAGAGAATATATTTGTAAATACAAATCGATTCTATGAACCAAAAATTATACCGTACTCAATTAGTAAACACAAGACACTTACGATAAACATTGAAAAAGAAACCAAAGTAGAAGAATCTGAACTAAGACGCAACTTCAAAAATTTCGACAGGTTCTCATTTAGTATGAGTGGGACAGAATATATGACGTTTAAGATATAAACATGAAATATGATTGTTTCCTGAAAATATACCTATAGTAGATAAATTTAAAGAGGCTTTACCATTAAAGCAAAGAAAATCCTCAACCAAGTCAACCTCCGGAACTAAAACAAATAAAAGACAACTGACAAATGATGTATAGTAAGCAAGAAACTCTTGGAAATACGGTAAATGCACGGGTCGTAAATAAATATAAAGCACACTACAACAAGTTGTGTGAAGAAACAGCGGAAGCACAAAGATCAGATTTACAAATGCGGAAAATAAGTCTACGACTATTTGGCGGATTATAAATGAAGTTACTCAAAGAAACATAAAGACCATTACAAATAAAATCCCAGATTAGGAAAAAATTAATGATTACTACTGCAATATAGATGACAAATTAGTACAAAACTGACAATTTTCAACAAATGTGGCGAACAAATCAAAACTCGAAATCAACATGTCCTCAATTTATTTTCATCCTACCGATGATAATGAAATAGCTTCAATAATGAAAAATATTAAAAACAAAATTCAACTGACCTTTACAAATTATCAGCAAAAATAGTAAAATTTACAAGCGATAGAATATCCACACATTTATAATGAATGCCTTAGTAAAGATGCATGGAAGTGAATACAGTATGCCCTATATCGAAAAAAGGAGAAACGAGCTTATGTGAGAATTATAGGCCAATTTCTATTATTCTCACCTTTGCAAAAATATTAGAAAAACAAATTTCAATAAGGATGGATAACTTTCTCTCCAAACATGATATGTACTGAAAACAACAATTTAGATTGGAGAAAAACTTGAATATCACTACGGCAATACACTCGCTTATGGACAAGGTGTGCGAAGCTCTCGATAAACACCAAAAATGTATCTGTACAATGTGCGGCCTAACAAAAGCGTCCGATCTCGTACCACATGTCGGACTCCTGGAAAAGATAGAAAACTATGGTATTCGAGGGCTGGCACATAAGCTGATAGCCTCTTACTTAGAGAACCGAAAACAAATAGTAAACATAAACGGCAGTCAAAGCCTCTCACGGATGATTAAACAAGGAATACCACAAGTCTCAATTCTTGCTTCTTTATTATTTATATTGTATATAAAAAATTTGCCAAATTATGTAAAGTCGTATGTTGTTATGTTCATGGACTATACCAAATTGACAGTGGCCAATCCAAACAGAGATGAAGCCAACAAACTTATGCACACTGCCATAAAAAATGCTGGGGATTGGTTTAGTGATTTAGTCAAAATTAGTTAGTACTAAACAGGCAGAAAACAGCCAGAATGGAATACACGTTGGATAAACACGTAACAGCGCAAAACACAGTAAAATTTCTGGTGTTAGAAGTAGATCTAAGATTAAGTTGGAAACCACATGTGGACAATACGTGTAATGTGCTATCCAAAACAATATATGCAATAAGAAGTATGGCAGTTACTGCAGCCAGGACGCAGCAAAAACTGCTTGAAGTTTGGGGCCATATCCCATATCTTAAAGACATACTGGAAGAAAGTAATTCTAATGTGACACCATGTAGACCGCTGTTCGAAAAATATAAAATATTGACTGCACCAGCCGTATATATATATATATATATATTCAAGGTAACAAACGATATACATAGGACTGCCGTGGCGAAAGAAAGAGAGAACACATTCATACACATAATGCCAGAGCGAAAACAAACTTGGAGGTTCCTAGAATCCGGCTTTGTGCATCGGAGTACCTCCGTAGGGCATACGAAGTAAATGTGGCATAAAACCACTTGCAAAAGAAAACTGAGATATCACCTGATAAATCGCCCAATATATGGATTAGATGAAATAAAGAACACCTTCTAACCGGATATAATTTATATTTTGCTTTATGCATGTGTGACATTTTAAGTATATTGTGGCCACGGTTTATTTTGGCCACGACTTAGTTAAGGGATGAGATTCGTCCACTCCAGGTCCGACCCCCTCAACTAGATTTGGGATCGATTTGGGTATTCGTACGGGTGGATAGCTTTGTTGATGAAAAGTTGACCGGGAATGGGGTAGCAGATGGCTGAAAGGCCGGTACCAACTATCACGAATTCTTAAGCTTTATTTCACATAGGTAAAGGCGTGAACAAATAAGAACGCAAGAGAAATTTACGTCAATGTATTAAAATAGATTCAGAAAATTATAACAATAAATTAATAAAATTGCAGTTAATTAATCAACATAGAAAATTGGAAATAATCACTGGGTAAAATTCGAATAAATTATAGCACCACATCAAATAATGCAGGTAAAATAAGATCAATAAATATCAATCATTACCAAGATTTTAGCCGTCGGAGATTAAAAATGCTATCTATTTGGTTCCCGTAGAAAAATATTAAATTTGCCCAACTTGAACTTGAAGTAGTTTAAACATGTATGTGTCATATTTAAACTACTTCAAGTTACATTTCTTGTTATGCATAAAAGTTTAGCCGAAAGTGTTAAATTACATTTTGGCGATTAATTCGTATTAAAATTAAAATGCTTAAACAACTAATACAGCCATCTTTAATAAATTCGATGTATTTTTTATCAATTGTGTTTTTATGTTTGATTTAAGGTTGTAGTTAATGTCTCTGTAGGTGATCTTATTTTTAATATTGCTATATTGATTTAAAGAGTTGTTAATATTCTCGTGTAAATTAGGTGATCCATACAGAGTTATGATAGTAATTTTAACAATAATAATAATAATAACCATAACAGTAAGAGTACAAAATAACCAAAGAATGAACAACTGAAAATAACTACTGGAAAGAATATTGCATTAGACGAAACTGAGTTATCAGAACTTCAAATTAGAAATTTATTTAAAATTAAGATTGAAATTCAATTAAAATTGAAGATTGAAGTAGTGTGCGCGTGTATACAGTGCGTGAAGGTACATACAAGAGGAAACAAATAAAACAACAACCTGAGGTTACAAAATCATACTTTTACATTTATCTCTCGTAAGTGTTTCTTAAATATTCCAAAGTTTAAGTGATCTCGTAAGTAAGATACCATAATTTTTTCTAATATTTTTGACATGGCTGAAATTATGCTTATTGGGCAAGATCTGAAAATGAGGTGGGATCGTTTGTTTTGAGAATGGATATAATTTGCGCTATCTTCCAAACACTAGGATATGCAGAGTTTTCAATGCAATAGTTAAATATTTTGGGACTAATGGGCAACATAATAAAACGAGCTGAATACTTAGATGATCAGCCTCAATTGATTTGGATTTAATGCTATGCATAATATGAAATACATTTAAGTCGGCCACTTTTTGAAATTGAAGTTCAGATATGTTGGGGTATTTTTTATTCATATCATAAAATTGCTTCAATTCAGAGCAAGAATAGAATTCACGAAGTAAGAATTAATTTAATTAGGATCATTCATAAACTCTTTGTTTACGCTCAACTTTCCTCAAATTCCTCTTTCCTAATTCCTCAAATTCCTAAATTCCTCAAGTTTTCCAGGCGCTTGTAGACAATCGGGCATTGTGTTCATAGTATGTTTTTTCTCCGGCTGGTTAGTAAAAGTCGTTAAGTTCCTTAAATTTCTATAAGCTTGCCAGAGGTGAGTTAAAATATACTTTTTACATTTTATAAAGCTTAAGCTTCTTGGACAATTTTAGACGTGAAGATGAAGTTCTAGTTGCATTATCCATCATTTGCTTTTTTTTTTAATATGTTTAACATTGAACTAAGTTCTAGGACACTAGTTCTGTTAAAATCTAGAAGGTCAATGTTAAATCTCAGTAATTATTAATTTATCACAAATTGGTATTATGTCATCCATGAGCATAGGTTAAAAAGACCTTTATATTTTGTGCGGGTGGCCTATAGGCAGCACTAATAGCATATTTAATTTTTTTATTGTGACATATCCATACCTGCTCAATTTTATTATGTGTTAGCGGGATTTCTTTAAAGTTTAAATCATTTTTAAAATAAATTACTACACCACCTCTTCCGTCTTTTCTGACCATTAAATATCCATTAATGCAATATAATATCCAATATTGTCAGTTATTGCTTCATTAAGCCATGTTTCACTTAACGCGAAAATGTTATAGTTCTTTGACATGAGAAGATCTTTTATAAATTTATATTTAGGAACCAATGAGCGTATATTTAGATGAGTTACTGTGAAATCATTCTTAATACTCGTATAATAAGTTATTCCATGTAAATGGGAAAAAGAAATTAAGGAGACTTTAGAATGTACATTGTACTTAAAATGAACATAATATGTTATAATACGAGGGACAGTCGGTAAAATTCGGGAATCTGGCAATGCTGCTTATTTTGATAATCTACGCATACGCACTGATATAGTGACACATATCAAGATGGCGACGTTTTTGGCTGATTGTCAAAATATCATTCCATGTGTACACAGAGGCGTATTAAATTTTGTCATAGTGAAAATAGAGTTAACACGTGAAAATGTGCGCGCAATGATTTGTTACGATATTCGTTGTGGTTTAACTCAACAGAAGCGCGTGGAATGTTTAATGTCTGCATTTGGTGATGAAGCGCCATCCATGACAACGATATATCGCTGGTTTCAAGAGTTTATATTCTGTCGTACTTCACTTCAGGATGAACCAAGGGAAGGTCGTCCTGCAACAGCTGTTGTTGCGGCAAATATTGATGCTGTACGTTGAATGATTGAAGTGGATCGTCATGTAACGTATGATGAGATTCAGGCATGCTTGCACATTTCTCGGACCTCTACACATTCTATTTTGCCTAAGCAGTTAGTCGTAAGAAAACTTTATTCTCATTGCATACCCCATAATGTATCCGCTACTCAAAAAGACGATCGTGTCAAAAGGTGTAAAGCAATGCTGACAAATTTCAATCACGGACACTCAAAACATGTATATGACATTATTACAGGTGATGAATCATGGATATATTCTTACGAACCAGAAATAAAGCAACAGTCGACAGTGCGGGTATTTCAAAATGAACTTTTATCCACCAAAGTTGTTCGATCGCGAAGCACTTCTACAAAAATGATTGCATGTCTCATAGCAAAATCTGGTCATGTTGCTACAATTGCTCGTGGTATAGTAATTGCGGAATGGTATACAACAATTTGCTTTTCACAAGTCATTGATGAGGCATACGACGTTCCTCTAGAGTCTAGAGGAACGTCGTAAGTATTTTCTCCTCTGCCCACCAGACCAATGCACACACGCACAGTTAAGAAAAAGAAACGATAAAAACAAGAATAAAGTTTAACTATAAGATGTCAATTTTATGATGTTTTAGCAAAAAAGAAGAAATAATAAGGCTGTGTATGTTTCTGAGCATATCAAATTTTATAATATAAAAACATCGCATTAGTGGTTTTAAAATTAACTGAAATTTACTGATCATTGTTCCGATATTTACATTTTTAGATGTATTTACATTTGTATTACAATTTAGTATTGTTCAGAGAGGAAAGAAAAAAAACAAGTTAATAGTGAAAACATATAAACAGAATTAAATTTTGATTAACCAAATACATACGTGTTAAACTGTATGTATAAGCTTATTTTTAATAGAAAGATGCCCCTCAAAAAGAAATATATATATATATATATAATAAAAATTATAATAACTAGACCAGATGTATAAGCAATATAAAAGCATGTTACTATATATTGAATCTACGTACGTGATTTATGACTTTCTAATATTTATTTAATTAGAAAACCCGTGAAGTCATAGTCCGATGGATTAATGTTTTTTATTTTGATTGATAATTTCCTTTTAAAATTTGTGAAGACTTCTATAATTACCAATCCAGTACCTAGTTATGTACCACTCGTATATTATAACTTAATATAGAGAATAATTTGATTTGTATAGATTCAAATTATATTTCATTAGAGAGTTTAATTTAGATGATATAAAATAATTACGATTGAAGATTGGAGTGCAGTTCGCTTCTGTTACTATTAATGCAAATACATTTTACTAAGAAATATCTCACACGCATTCTGATTATATGCAAATGCAATCCGAATCTTCAATTAAGAGTTAGTTAGAATATATCTGAATTCTGGTTAGGCACTGCCGCGTACAACATGTACTAGCAAACAAAATAGGAACCCACAAAACGTAATTGACAATGGACATTAATTAAAGTTATTACTTCTGAACCACTAATTGAAAATCTAAATTTTATAACCTATCAAGTTAATCAAATAAATGAAACCATTCATAAAATCAATGTTGAAATTATACATAATACTGTTTTATCAAACACACAAAAAATTCTTTATTATCAGTTAAACGAAAGTTCTAAAGTAATTGAACAATTAACAATACCAATAACAAAAAACGGGCAAGAAAGAGGATTATTTAATTTCTTGGGAAGTGCAATTAAAGTAATCAATGGGAATCTAGATCAAAACGACGCGGAAAAATATACAAATACTATCAACTTGTTAAGTAAGAACGAGGATAAAATTAAAAATATAGTTTCTAATCAAATTCCATTAACGGAACAAGCCATCCAAAAATTTTATTCAACTATTTTGAATTTAATCAAGAATCAAAAAATAACTAATGAACATGTGGTATTGTTAGCGAAAATTTATTAAAAATAGAATCAGCACAAAATTATTTAAATGTTATAAATCAAATCGAAATAATACTGTTTCAATTTACAATTGAAATATTATCAATAAAAGATATTTTTGAAACCCTCGTAGCAGCAATCACATTTGCAAAGCTAAAAATCATGCATCCATCAATTTTAGAAAGATCTGAATTTCTTAATGAATTAATTAAAATCAAAAGTTTTAATGTAGAATTACCGTATGATGTAAATATTGAAAATATTTTATTGAACGAAAATATAGTCACGGTAAAAAATGACTATAATAATAATCAATTAATTTTTATAATAGAAGTTCCAATTTTTGATTCCAAATAATATATTTATTATCACTTATATTCATTTCCTGTTAACCAGTATCAAAATAGTACATTTACAATGATTATTCCTCAAACCAAATATTTGGTCCTAAACGATAAAAATTATAATCTGCAGTGTAGATTCTACACGATCAAGAATGTAAAGAGATTCAATCAGCAAACTATTTATGTCGAATACAATAAATGAACCAAAGTCTAATGAACAGGCCTTGCGAAATAAACTTATTACAATTTTCGAGAAAGTATAAAAATTGTCATCTCCATAGTACTCCGAAATGTTAAAATCCAGAAATTGTCAAATAATAAATGGATTATTATAACACCAATGAAACCGTAATAAAATATTCATGCAAATCAAATTTTGATACACCGACACTACATAAAAGTTATATTATACATATTCCGGAAAAATGCCAAATAAATGTAAATGGACGTATATTAAAATCATATCGAACCGAGATGAAGAAATCAAAATATAAAGAACTACAAGAAATAAAAATGGACTCAAATAGTAAACATTAAACATCCGATCAAACTAAACTTAGATCCCATAAACTTGGACGAAGTAAATGATATTGAAGACGAATTAATTAATCAAAATAATAAAATAAATGGAATGGAAACTCCTATCATCCATGAAACGATTAGCATATGTGTTATTTATAATCATTATTAATTTTCAGCTATGTATTATGGAAATTTAAAGTATATAAAAGAAAATTTGAGTCCAAGATGTTTAAAAATAATGAACCCGAAATTGAAATTCCGAAAAAGAAGAAAACTATAAATGTACTGGACAGGGTATAATTGAAAATTTAGTTTGGAAAACCCAATTTTCAAATTTGGGCTGCAAAAGTACCACTCGTATATTATAAGTTAATATAAAATAATAATTTGATTTGTATAGATTCAAATTAAATTTCATTAGCGAGTTTAATTAAGTTGATATAAAATAATTACAATTGAAGATCGGAATGCAATTCGCTTCTGTTACTACTAATAAAATACATTTTACTAAGGAATTTCTCACACGCATATTGTATTCTGATTATATACAAATGCAATGTGACTCTTCAATTAAGAGTTAGAATATAATTGAATTCTGGTTAGGTATTGCCGGGGTCAACATGTAAATAATTTTCTTAGATATTTTAAATTCATTTTCAATTGGAATATAAATCAACATTATTTATGTTTCCAAAATCTACTGTATTAAATTAAATATTCATTTTAAATCCAATTAGATCTTTAAGCTTTAATATTGCTTTGGATTTAGTAAGTTTTAATAAGTTATAAATAAGTATATTATACAAGGGAGTTTGGAATCTACTTTAATCCTTTATAATTAGAAATAAAAATACAAAATCAAATCTATTTTTTATTTTCATCTACGATTCAACTAAAGTCATTAAAAGTAAGTAAAATCATCTCGATCAAATAAAAAATTGTAAATAAAGTAGTGAAAAATAAATATTATGTAAAGTGAAAACAAATTTTTTTAAAAAACAAAGTTTTCATGCTGGAAAATTACCTACCTTCAAGTTTATGCCGATTTTGCAATATTTTCTGTGACATACTTATACTTGTAAATTTACATGTATACATCTATTAGGGTTAGGTTTCTTATTTCCGAACCAATACCATTTTTTAATATATTCTGAAACATTTAAGTTTATTTTCAGTTTTTCTGTTGTTAGTTTATGTAGTTTTCTTGACTCCAAATATACCTAAGAAATATTTGCGATTCCGTTGGTCTTTGTGCTCAAAATTGTTTTGCAAGTTATTTTTTTCGGTTATTATCTATTTTATCTTCGTAAAATTTACGCTGCGCTTCTAATTTCTACGCGTACACCTCTATTACTTTGAAAGTGATTTTTATCTTTCACATACGATGTAGGTATGTAATACCTATAGGTATATGAAAGATGTAGGATTTATGTTTTGAGAATTTTTTATTTTGCTAACTTTAGGGTCCATATTCTCGAAAAGTTTCGCACATTATTTTAAAATTCTTGTGTCCCTTGGGTTCCTTTAATACTTAGCGCCGGAGTAATTTGACCTTGAAATAATGTGGACTACCCTAAATATCTCGGTTCCTATGAAGGCTGGAAAAATGAAACTTGGGGAACTTATATAAGACCAAGCAGCCTCAATTCTGCCAGTGTGACCAACTGAATATATTTGACCGATTTCTTGCTCAAAAAACTAAAATAAGGGTCGTTTTTTCGGTGTCGGTTGGTATGTTCTTACGTACGGATGTATGTTAAAGAATTTCTCCTTCCCTGTGGGACCGAACTAGATGAAATTTGGTAGACGGTTTTTTAATTTTTTTTAATAAATCCAATATGGCGGACAGGAGGCATTTTTTGTTCAGAAATTTCGTATTCCAACTAGGAGGCTGAAATTTTGCACACATATACCTTGCGTTATGCGCTGAATAAAAAACTTTCGGTTTTCGGTCCATTTTCTTAGAAACTTCCGATTTTGATTACATTTCTTGTATTGAAAGAACCTTTAATATTTAAGCGATTAACCGAGTTTAAAAAAATCGCACATCTTAGCACCGGATTAATTTGACCTTGAAAAAAATGTGCACTATCTTAAATATCTGAGTTCCTATGAAAGCTGGAATAATGAAATTTGGGGAGCTGATGTAAGACCAGGGGACCTCAATTTTAAGCAACTGAATATACTTAACCGAGATTATGAGCAATAAAATTTTTTTTCGTAAACTTTTTGGTAACACCCTGTGCAGAGTTTTATATTTTGGTAGTCCTTGTGATTTGCTTTACAATGATACCATATATTGGGTCTAACTCTTATAGTTCCAAATATATAGGCCCTAATAACTTTTAAAATTCTTCATTTGTTATATGGAAATGCTACGCACAGCACATGCTATGTACAACACATTATGTGATTGACAATTGTTTTTGGTTTTAAAATATATCGTATATCTCATTGACATTTATTTTCCCACGTCATACGCTATATATTTTTAAATGAAACAAAAGAAGATTGGTTTTAATTTGT
>WYDF02258521.1:0-19553 GCA_009867245.2 Adranes taylori
GGCGTAGGATTTTCGTAGATATGCGCGCAGGCGTAGAAATGCATTGAAACGTTATGATAATTGGCTTTTTGTTGATGTATAATGATGCTGAGGATATTGACCAATAATTTGCGTTGACGGAATGAATTTGGCCTTTGTCGAAGTACTTAAACTGGCTTCGATGATGTCCCTTGTCTCTTCGACTGGTTGGTGCTCACTAGGCAACATCTTCTTCTTGTGTTGCTCCATAATTTGCGTCGATGTCAAGGACGATGGGAAATAATATGAGAATAAGAGTAGAAGAGTAAAAGATAATTAATTGGGAATCGAAAGAATCAGCAGAAGATGTGTCGTCTGATACTTAACCTTTTATTTGTTAAGTAGAAGTTTCGTAAAAATTGAATTTTATTTTGAAGAATTTTAATTTCCTTATTTTATTTTCGTATATTTAATATGTTGTTCGAATATTTTACATTTTACTATAACGCATTAAGATCAGATCAATACTGACTGCGATGATTCCCGCTGACACAGAGGAATTGACAAGGTCTTATTTCGGAATTAAAGCTTTAGGCTACCGCGATCGGGTTCTGGCAGCCATTCAAAGACAACAACTCGAAAATTGCGTCTAATTAGATTCTAGCCTGGAAGGCAACTTTTATGCGAATTTTCTGGCAAGGGAAGCATCTGTTGAGCTTTAGTGTTTAGCATTAGCCGATGGCTTTAGCCGAGTCGCAATAAAGGCGGAGTTAGAAAGAAGCCTCTGCTACAAAATTTTTAGGAAGGTTATACTTCCGGCCAATCAAAAGTTTCTTCCATTATTTTGTTGACGGTTATCTAGAGAAAATGCAAGTAGTGGTGATTTCTAAAAGTGCTGGGTCATACCAGCGGTGGAAATAATAGCTTGATGCTTCAAAATATCAAAGTATCTCATAGAAAAACGCCTCCCTCAAAAATACGTTAAAAATAATATCCAATTAGATTGTTATGCGCGCCAAAAGGGTATAAGGCTTAACCGTTATTCAGAGAATTGTAGTAGGAGGAAATTTCCTGTCCAAACTTGCATAAGCCGACAAGCGAAATCGTTATTTAAAAATGATAATCCTAAGAAAACTCGGTGGCTATATCGGAGACGTATATATCTACATCAATGAGAGCTGCTGCCGTTTCGGCAAGTAGAAAGCCTGTGACGTGATCGTATGCCGGTCGCTCCTTATTGGCGCGTAACTGGTCTGATGTTTTTTTTTGTATAGATGTTTGTAGGTTGTAGAAGCAGACGACCTTACACCTTAACTGTTTTCTTTCTGGCTTTAATTCACATATTAAAATGATACAGGGTGATTTATATATATATATATATATATATATATATATTCTTCTTATTGTAACTAATTTACTATGATTAATTGATTGAATAATATATATTAGATTATATTTAATTGTACATATTATATTTCTTCGATGAATTAGATTACTCAATTTAGATATATCTCTCATTTAATTTATAATTTATTAAGGAATTGAATTAATGAGAGTCCGATATCAAGCTAACGGGCACTTATTCGAAGACACAAATAATTTTTAATATGTATTTGTTTTCCGTATATATTAAGAAATTAATAAAAAACATCCAGGAGGCTCAATCTACCCGATGACGAATGAATCGACCGACGGTAGCAAACAGATGGCTAAACCAAATCCTGATATATAAGTTGCCTATCTTAATAGATACGGACAACAAATACAAATTAAAAATTATTTGTATCTTCGAATAAGTGCCCGTTATCACAATTGGAAGAGCAATCGACCGGCAATCAAGAGGTCCAGGTTCGAGTCCCGGACGGGGTAAACATTTTTTCGAGACAAAAGTAATAAGAATATTAATTTCATAATTTACTATATTAAAATTTTTATACTGTTAGTATCAGATACCAGGTTTAAAAGAATATTTAGAAATTTAATAATCCAAAGTTCGATTTTTAAATGATACATAGATCTATTATTGGACATTTATCGAAATTTTAATAGCAGGACGGCAGCAAGCTCTTTTATTCCGACGCTAGGCACAGGCTCTGATAATACAAGATTTGTAGTATAAGTTCTGGGAGTTTATCATAGAAATTGTGATGGCTATTTAGATAATAGAAATTTTGTGTTTGCTTTTAACAAAAATCAGAAAAATATAAATACCGAAATATTGGAACAGAGTATCACAAATTTCCCTAAAACTTCGGTTACAAAACTAGACCTAACCTCAAAGTCAAGATTTTCCGCATAGATTTTGCGGTTATAACAGTAGTAAGTAACTAAGGAAATAAGGGGTATACCCGTTCTCCAGCCGGACTACTGATTTCAAATTTCAATATCTCCACAATCTGCACACCCGGAGCGCATCAATCACTCTTACATAAGTACACTTCTGGAGCCGCAGATGTCTCTAACTTTATAATACACTTTAGTTAACTTTTTTAAATTAATTACGTCTATAATATTGATAAGAATATTAAGCATAATGTTTTAATAACAATATTAATGGAGACAGGTTCCATTTGAATTCGCTCAAGGAAGGGGAGGCCACGTGTCCCCAATGCCACTACGTAGTTGGCGCATGTGGTATATTCTAGTTTTAATGAAGGTGCTCAGTGAAAACTAGTTTCTATTAGGTAAAACGCGTTTATACTGTAACATATATTCTATCAAATTATACATACAAAACAGTAAAAAATAAAAAAAAAATAATGCTAGTCTGAAGATTGATCTTTAAAATACGTTTTAATTACGTTTTTTTTTTCTTCTTGATGTGCTTTCTCGTTTACGTTTCTAGCCGGGTCCACATTGGAAAATTATCTACGATCTTTTGTTTCTAAAGTTGCCTCTCTTAAGCGCTAGTGCATGATAATAGAAATAGAGCAGTCGGATTATGGCTTAGAATTGCGACACTCTCGGCTAAATTATTAAGCTTTTATTCCTCGTTTCCATGGTCATTATTCAGTACCAATTATATATTTTGTGTATCGTGTATTTGTGCGAGGACTTAATCTAAAACATTTTCTTTATCTCGGATCACTTTTCGAACATATTAAAAGCTTTTCACATTTTTACACATTTTTATTCTACATTTTTATATGTATATGCCTTTTTATAACATGTAATATGAGATACAATAAAAATATAAACAAAAAACTTTTTAAGTTAAAAAATTCAATTTATTGTACTAAAATGTCAAAATAATAAAGTTTGAACAGTAAATAACTGTATAATACGAGGGTAACTATTTATGTATTGAGCCTTGGTAACACTGAGTGTTTTAAGCGTTTCCATTAGACTCGTTTTAACATAACTTCCATTTTTTAACAACAATTTTTTTTTCATTTCAGCGCGATTTGTATTGTTTACAGTGCCTTGAAAATAAATCTCAATGAACATATGGGATTAGCTCGGACAAATTTTCGTGCGATGATTTATTATGACTTTCGACGTGGATTATCAAGACAAGAGTCATTTGATGAAGCCCCACATTTTCCCATTGTGAAACGCTAGTATAAGGAGTTTGAACGTGGTCGTCATTCGCTCACGGATGAACCGGAAGAAGGTCATCCAAAATCAGATTTTGTACCAGAAAATATTGATGCTGTGCAAAAACTGTAAATCTTAGATCGTCATATGACATACTGTGAGATTAAGACAACCTTAGGCATTACTTTTAGTTCCATATATAAAATATTGTATGAACATTTAACTGTGAAAAAGATTTCTTCTCGTTTTATCGTCTCGCATATTTTGACAAAAACTCAAAAAGATGCTCATGTCGATTGGTGCAAACAAATGCTCAAGAAATTCAAGGATAGTGCTTCAAAAGACGTGATATCGGATTCTCATTAATTAATTAATTAATTAATAATCGCAATAAGCAATTCCTTAATAAATCTTAAATTAAATGACAAATCGTCTAACAATGTATCCAAATTGACTAATCTAATTCATCAAAGAAATAAAATATTCAATTAAATATAATCGAATATACAACCTAACCACGCAACTAATCAAAATAAATTAGTTAAACCAAGAAAACAATAGAAATTATCCAATATATAATCGTGATACCTTAACATAAAAACCATAAGCAAATCTATACAAATAAAGATCAAACAGATTTTGCCGCAACGAGTAAGCGTACCCACATTAGGCGCCATGTCGCGTCAAAGCTTTGGTTAAAGCCTACAGCAAGCGGGTTTGTTTTCATCTACATTCAGATGCATTATCATATATTTTAAGATTTACGATGGCTAGTTTTTTTTATGAAGCGACGGTTTTTTCACGATTTTCTTTGCCGGTGAAAATTTGTTTTACATCAAGTATTTCACCCAACACATTTTCTGAATGAGGATCCGGCATTATCGAGGCTTAGAGAAAGTCTGAAAACTTATTATGTAATGCGTTTCCCATACCACCTTGTTACTGTCTTTTCTACGTTAGCGCTTGCCGTACCCTGCCGTTGCCGTACCGTAGGAAGGAGAATAACAAGGTCGTATGCAAACCGTATTACACAATAAGTTTTCCGACTTTCTCTAAGTCAGATAAAGAAAAAAAAGGATGTCGACCGAAATTGTGAAAATCGAAAAATTGGCGTATCGAGCCATTATCAAGTACCTGTATTTGAAGGGGTTAAGAGGTATGCATATTTACGAAGATATGTCTAATACCCTTGGCGATCAATGTCCTTCACATGCGAGCGTCAAAAATTGGATTGCAAGCTTCAAACGAGGTGAAATTTCCATTGAAGATGGAGACGGATCGGGAAGGCCAGTTTCTGTGTCCGTCCCCATAAATATCGATGCAAGTTCATGACATGATTTTATCAGACCGTCGAATTGGACTAAAACTAATATCTGAGGCACTAAATATTTCAAATGAACAGGTCAAGAGAGGTCCATCATATAGTTCACGTCGATTCGGACATGAGAAAAATTTCTGCAAAATGGATCCTGAAATGTCTGAATGTTGACCAAAATTCGATCGCGTTCGATCTGTGTTCGGTTTGAAAAATATGCAGACTTCTTAAGCCATATTGTTACTATAGGTGAAACTTGAGTACGTTTCTATGACCCAGAAACAAAGCAGTTATCGATAGAATGGAGACACTCTGGTTCTGCAAGGCCTAAGAAATTTCGTGTTCAAAAATCTGCTGGGAAAGTTCTTGCTTCAGTTTTTTGTAATTGCCAAGGAGTACTCATGATTGATTTTCTGGATAAGGGTAGAACAATAACTGGGAATTACTGTTCGACGTTACTGACCACTATACCAGAAAAAATTATGGAGAGAAGGCCCGGAAAGTTGTCCAATGGTATTTCGTTTTTGCAGGACAATGCCCCTGCACACAAATCGCATGTTGCTATGCAATCAATTCGTGGTTTAGGTTTAGAATTACTCGAACAACCCCCTTATTCACCAGAACTGGCTCCGTGCGACTATAATGCCTTTCCTCAATTGAAAAATAGTTTAAAAGGTCGTACATTTTTTTCCCACGAAGAGGTGATAGAAGATGTGGGGGCCTGGTTTGCAGAGCGAGATAAAAAAAATTTAAAGGTCTATAGGCGTTGCAGGTTCGATGTAACAAATGTATCTAATTAAGAGAAGAGAATGTTGAATAATAAACTATTTTGACATTCAAATTTAGTTTGCTTCTATAGTAGGCTAAGAATTTTTCAACACATCTTCTTATAACCTTAGGACAAGCAACTACTTATCAGATTACACTCGCGGAACCTTCAAATTCCTATATATATATATACAAAATAGATTGTCAAGAATCAGGACCCACTTAGTCAATTGTCATTGTAACTTTTTCGTATATAAAAGGAACTACCGACGAATAACATCGATCCTAAAAAAGGCATCAAAATACTATTCAGTACACACCAAAAAATCAGCAACATATTACGCAAACCAAAAGACCAAATCGCACTAGAAAATCAAGGCGTATACGAAGTGCTCTGTAATCAATGCGATTTAGTCTATATCGGTCTAACAAACAGAAAAATATCAGCCAGAATAGCTAACCAAAACAACAAAAAGAACGCCAATAAGAATTTCAGCACGTCCGCCTGTGCCCAAAATAATGTCACAACCGGCCACAAAATAGATTTCGAAAACTTTATAATAATAGCCACTCCACTGTCTTTTTATAATAATATTACCGTGCTGTTTGCAGCACTCCTTATTATTAGAAAAAAATTGAGAATTGGTTTATAAATGGACAATCAAAATGCGGCTTAGAATCTTACCTTATTGACAAGCCTTGCAAGTAAATCTAAAACAAACTCTAGAATCTATGTTTCAAGCTAATCATGGAGTTCGGCAAAGCTTTGTAGGAAAAGTGGTATATTGATTGTATCGAAACGTCAATGACGTTGAAATTATAGATATTCAGATATTCATATAATAAAACATAAAAGTAATTCAAATTGATCTATTAATGATCTATTAAATTGATCTTTAATACAAAATTGAATTTAAAGTGGCGTATTAAATGTATCTAGTTGATATCACTGAAATTGTCCATATTCGTATATAGAAACGTTAATCTAATTCAATTTGGTGATTATACGAAAATTTTAGTTCAAAATTGAATTGAAATAATGATCTTACTAAAATTGCAAATATGCATATATTTTATTGTTTATTGAATTCTACATTTGTCATGCGCAAGTTGTCCTCGTCTGCCATGAAATGCGGTGTAGAGCACTTAGGTAAATATCGTAGGATTATTCTTGTTCTTCTTCGTCTTAAACATTGAAATATATCAGCTCCGTGCTTCACTGTTAGTAATAGCAGTCTACAGAATGCAAATAAAATATATTTAATGTGAGAAAAATTAATCAAAAAAGATATAAGTACCACAATAATAATTACCACTTTCAACACAGACATATTATCAATACCATTTGAAATAATAATCTGATTTCCGTCTACCAAATTGTAATTTTCAGGGATTCCGTTTCGCATACTAACAAATGTTGTTTCAGAATTCGTATTCTAAGTAGCCTTCTAATAGCAGTAGTATTTATCAACTCTAATGTGTAATCATCTTTGCGGTTAGCTGATTAGGATATTCCAACCAACACACGGCTACTTACTAGTCTCGTTGCCCAGTTCTGAATCATGTCAGTCGCTCCGTAATTTATTAGAGAGTTCTTGTTTAAATACTGCGATTACCAAACGTAGCGGACGAGGAAAAGCCATGATGGTAGCCTCGGTTTTGCATTGCTCGGTCTTTGGTTTGGCGTCGAACCATTTGATATGTACACATATATAAAGCAAGCAGATAGCGTCGTCGAATTTATTACAATGTAAAACTACCTTAATTACTTGGAGTACGTCACTGTGATACGCGACACGTTTTCCGTGCGGTCCCTTTCAATTTCAAACGAACAAAAGCTTACTGGAGCGTCCAACATCAGTGCATACTAAATTAAGGTGCCGCCAAGTTCCTAGTTAGTAGACTCTTTTGTTGTTTTTTTTTTGTTTCTTGTTTCGAATTTTTATTGCTCTTCCAGTAACTTTTTCCTCAACGATGTTTAATTAAAGATTTGTTTTATTTCAATTAAACGCCTAAGGTTTAACTCTTAAATTTACAAAACGATTTAATTCACTTCTATTTAATGAATCAGTAGGTAATTAATCGTGCAAATATTTTACTTATTCAATTAAGTACAAAATTATTTATAAGCAGAAATTATTTTACGTTTCTTTTTAATTATGACAAAACTAAAATATTTCAGTACAAGATGTAGCCCAAGTAACACAAATCTGACAAAAATATACTACAAATATGCCAAGAATATGCTGAGAGAATAATATAATCATAGAATATGCTGAGAATATTATCGGTTGAAAAAAAATGTGTCAATTCTCCGTAAATTTTTTTATTTAGGGTGTGCATTGACGTTAGCAAGTCAAATCTCATTGTCGTTATCGAGTTAAACACATACAGAAAACTTAACCACAATAGAAAGATCGGCATTGTGATAGCAGTGTTGTATACAAAGAGACACAATTAACATTAGTACAAAATAAAACAGGGTTTTTAGAGATTTATAGAGGGAAGCGAAATGTAAGATAGAAGCAAATGATAGAATGAATGAGGCAACAAATAGAATGGTAAATGGTGGCTATGTGAATCGAGCTGAGGATGGTAATTCTGAGGATATGGGTGGAAAATAGGATGGAGGAAATATTGAACATTAAAAAAAAGGCACCAGGACCTGACAGTTAGCCGATTGAAATATGGGAATGTTTAGGTGAAAGTGGGTTACAAACTAAATGAAGTATGGAGAATAATAATGAGAAGTTTGAAGGAGGAGATTATAGAGAAGTTAGCAGCCAAGACGCATACAGGGTTTGTTACAGATAGGGGGACTATACACATCCTATTATCGTGAAATTATGTAATGCAACAAGAAATTGGTAAAAAAAGGAAGCATTGTTATTTCTGGGCTTAAATTCCACATTTGACAGATTAATAATAGAGCAATTGTAGGAAAAATGTAGTAAAGATAAAAATGATGGTGTGTAAGAATGAAGGAAGTGATAGTACGAATTAAAGAGAACGGGAGGACGAAGGACATTTAAAAATAGAATAAAGAAAGTAAGGATAGAAAAGTAAATAAATAAGGTCCAAGGAAGAGAAAATGTGTGTATAATAACATATAATACTTCATCCACTTTCTCATTTATTTGTGTTAACCAATGTAAGAGAGTTGTTTTAAATTTGGTTATGTAATTCTTAGAATTATTATTACCCTAATGCAAATAATAATAATTCTTACAATTATTATTACTTGCACTGTATAAGTACTTGCATGTATGTGTAAAAATTGACTGTTTAATTTTCACTGTATGCTATATATGTTTGTTTAAATATTTATTGTTTGTAGTCCGCAACTACAAATAGTCGTGTTATTAGCTCGTCGAAAAATTCACGAGGTCCAAATATCGTTTAGAATTAAAAAATATAATTCGCAACACAAAAAGACAGAAAATGGTAAAACTGTTGGCAACATAAGAAACAAATATTTACCGATTATAAACAATTAAGCCGGAAACTGCTCTTAATTAAGTTAATTATTTATAAGTGAATTATTTATAATATTAATGTTCTTAATTATTTTTTTTTGAAAACTGGAAAAATTGTTTAATTTAAACAAACATTAAAATTATTTTTAATAGCTACGTAATATCAATAATCACAACAAATGTCTAAAAAGCAGATAGTTCAAGATATACAGCGCCATTTCACTCATTATTATAAGGGAGAATCAGCATCCTCTTTATTAGGAGCATCACGACTTTGAAAATCGAAACTAACTCTGTAAGCCACAAGCCAGCTGTTGACAGTAATGAAAATTCGTATTATGAATTATTTGTTTTTGAATGCAACCAGCTTTACATGTAGATGTAATTGGTTGGAATTGATGGTTTCAGTTCGTTGTTGATAAAGGTATTACACACCTTAAATGAGAAGTAGGTAAGATTAAGTTTACATGGCTCCATATACAGAGGTATTAAGTGCAATGAAGATGACTATGGAGTCATTGGGACCCCTAGCCATGCTATTTTCTTTCGTTCATGCAGCTATAGGACCCGCATACCAAATAAATAAAGAGTAAATGGAAGTGAATCGGCGTTTTATAAAAAGAAAATCATAAAAATCAGATTGTCATAAAAAGCAGATTATACGAATTTTCCTTTCTATAAGCAGCAGGCTTTTCTATTAGTGAGTTAGTCTCGGTTTTCAAAAGCCTAATACTCCTAATAAACAGGATGCTGATGATCCCTTATAATAATGACTGAAATGACGACATACATCGTGAACAAGCCACTTTTTTAAGGTATTTATTGTTTATTGATATTACGTACCTATATACTATAATATCTATGACTACTTGTCATAAAAATTAGACTCAGTTACATTTACTCTTAATTTCAACATTAAAGCTGAATTTTTCCCGATTGAAAACCAATGTCATAGAAAAATACCAATGTATTACAAAACCCAATGTGTTAACTCATTGTTTTACCTATTTCAATCATCATAACAATGAACATCAGAACTGTTCTATTAATAAGTTTGTAATAAGTTACTGTTGTATTAGTAATTTAAAAATTGCATGCTCTGTATTTATTTTCCTGGGTTAACAAACAAATTCTTATTTGCAGTGTTCAAGGCCCAAATACTATGACTCGTATGTCGTGACACAGTTTAATCTGTTTAATCTTCGACGAAATTTTGAATCTAAACAACCTAATTTACCAAAATTGGACCAATATGAAAAATCCATCCAAATCCATCGAATCTTTCGAAACTCTTACTGGAGAGCAGAAATTTTTCAAAGAAAGAGCAGTGAGAATGACTGCTACTAAGACAAGCTTTTGGACCAATTCAAAGTCCACTGCAAGGGAAACTGCTACTGGTGGGAAATCTGTTACTGAAGACGAGTTTGTAAAAAAGTGGATGCTGATTGCTAGCCCTTAACTTATTTCAAAATATCAGTTTATCGCGAAATACAGTGCAAAGACGAATAACTGAAATTTCCAAAAATCTTAAAGAACAATTAATGCAGAAAGGTTCTGAATTCTCTCCTTTTTTTAATAAGTTTTGACAAAAAGTGTGAACAGGAAAAGATATCTTCAATTAAGTAATAAACTGGTTGAAAATAAGTTGGAATTACATTTTATAAACTTAGTGGCTATTTGCACCGACGGTGTCCAGAATATGACGGGTATTAATAAAAGAGCAGTTGCGCTTCTTGGAAATGTTATCGTAAGGCAAATAACAAAATAGTATGGGATTATACAGGTATAGCCAAGTGTTGCATTTAGAACATCTAATGTACGTATTTGTCAAAATAGTCAACTATATAAGATCTCAAAATAGAATTTCTCAAGCTTTTCTTGAACACACAAACACCGAATACTATGCAGAACTAAGATGGTTAAGCCGATGGAAAGTGCCTCAGCGATTCGTTGGTTTGAAGAAGGAAATATCTAAATTCCTAGAAGACGAAGAAAAGAAATTTCCTGACCTAGAAAACAAATCCAGGCATTATGATCTCTTCTTCTGTTGTGTTATTACAGCATATCTAAATGGCCTGACCGTTCAACTTCAAGGTTAAAAATATGTATTTAAAAGGTTTGCAGCAGTAAAAGCTTTTAAACTCTAAATGACAGTTTTTATAACCAAGTTATGGAAAGATGAAATGACTTACTTCCCCACTAGTGCACAGCATATTCTTCAGGATGAGCACGTCGTGTTAGCAAAAAAATTTGCAAATAAAATTTATCTTCTGATAGAAGATTTTGATAAAAGACTTCCTCTTCCAAAAGAAGAAGAAAGCTTGAGAACAGCTACTTCCAATGTATCTCCTGAATACGACACGTGTTAAAGAAAAACGATGCAATGTGTCACATTAAATTTATTTCGTAAATAACGAAATATTCTTTATTATTATTATTTTCTTAATAACCTTCCTTCGTCTCTTATTTTATTTGGCCCGCACAAGTTTTTCATAAAGTATTACGGCCCACCTTACGTTTCGAGTTGAGCAGGTCTACTACAAGTAGTAACCTTAGTACATTTGAAAGAAAACCAAAAATAAAATTCAACTTTACGAATTTTAATGTAAATGAGTAGTAAGTTTATACCGACGGTGTCAATGGGTGCAAATTTTGACCCGTCGTATAGCCGAGACTGACGTAATGGAGCACCAAAAATTTCACAACACCTACTCTGTGTAGCATAGACTTATTTAAATACAAGTGTGTATCCATCTTTAGTTTCAAATCTAGTTACTTTAGGAACTACCAACGTAAAGCTAGTTACTTTTAGAACTTTAGTGACTTCTAGCGCTATAAGTAATATTATTATTAAAAACATAACATGTTTGTAAACATTCACGGCGGTCACATACGAAATTTCGAGAATAGGACCCCTAAGCATTCATCAATATTTTAATACATTCTATCAAATAAGTAATCCAAATGGTAAATGTTTCGGAATTTACTAAGCAAAAGTGTCCGAGAATCGACCCCGAAGCATTCACCAATATTTTAATAAGTTCTATCAAAACGGTGAATGCGCCAAGGCTTTCTGAGCAAAACTCGGCAATAAACCGGGTAGAATCGGTATAAAAATACTTCAAAATATACTAATAGAATAATTTGAGAAAAATATAACAACTCGTAGATCTCATAAAAAAAGGTGGGAAATATATAGGCCTAATGTAGCTAAAAATAATACTTGTCCTAATTACAAACACATATTCACAGTGTTGAACCCAATATTGAACCCTTCCGAAACGAAACTGATGACATAACAACCTGAAGCGACAGTTGATGGAAGACTTATGTATGTAGGTACTACGTATGCATACATGTAGGAATGGACGCTAGGTTCAATCTTCCCCAAAGGCTATTCGGATACACATGATGCGCGTATCGTAATTAAGAACATATCGAAAGGGTGACTGTGATGTATGTTTGTGAGAATAGGATATAGGTTTGTTGTATACAGTGAGCAAGAAAAATTCTAGAGATTTTAAAATGTATTAAAATGTCATTTCTCTCTTTCTTAACACGTTTATAAAATGATTTCTTTTTTCAAATAATTAAAAATATTTGGTCATGTCAATTTCGTTATAACAGGTGATTTTATAGGGATAAATTTATGTGAAGCCTTTAACATAATAAGGCATCAGTTTTAAGGCGACAATAAACTGATCTGAGTTACAAAATTCCGGATAATGCTTTCATTCTACATTTTATGAAATTCCTAATAGCAGAAAAATTGAACACATTTATTTAAAAAAAAAAATGGGATTATGATCTCTAAAAATAGGAGACACTATTTTAAGATAAAGATGTTTAACTATTATGAGGATAGTTCGGTAACTACGTAGCCTAACAAAGAAAACGCAAGTTTTTTTTTTGACAAAAAACATTTTCTTTTTCAATATAGTCTCCTGGTCCCTCAACACACTTATTCCAAAGATATTCCAAATGAGCAATGCCTTCATTGTAAGTCGATGAATTCAAGTCATCGAAATAGCTATTTACAGAAACGATTACATTGGAATCAGACGAAAATCTCTTACCGCCTATCTATTTTGCAGATTTGGAAACAAATGATGATAATCGCAGGGAGCCAAATCTGGGAAATAAAGCGAATGAGGTAAAAATTCAAATCTCAATTAATTAATTCTGGCCATTGCAATCGCAGACTTGTGGCCAGGTGCGTTATCCTGATGGAAAAGCACTTTCTCCTTTCCCAAATGAGGCCGTTTCTCTTTGATTTTGTCTCTTAATTGTTGCAATAGATTGGCATAATATTCGCCATTTCTTCTTTTCCCATTTTCTAAGTAATCGGCCAAAATAATTCCATGAGAATCCCAAAACACAGTTGCGAAAACCTTTCCTGCTGACTAAAGTGTTTTTGCCTTCTTTGATGGCGGAGAACCTTTGTATGTCCATTGTTTGGACTGTTCTTTGGCTGCGGAAGTGTAATTGGTTTCATCGACTTTTATTAAATGGCGTAAAAAGTACTTCGGATTGCGGCGAAAAGGTGCCAAATGATCGCGAGAAACACTCAAACTATTCAGTTTTTGCTCCGGTGTGAGCAACCGCGGCTCTAACACCGAATATTTTTTGATTTCCAATTCTTCAGTTAAAATTTTGTGCACACTGTCATTTCAGATACCCATTATGTCTGCTATCTTGCACACTTTCACCCCACGGCTTCTCTTAGACGATACGGTGGACTTTTTCAATCATATCCGGAGCAGTAGCAGTTTTGGGACGTCCAGTACGGGGTTCATTATTTGTACTCTTACGACCACGCTTAAATTGGGCAACCCAGTTTTTTACCATTGAAAACGAAGGAGCGGATTCTAGTAATGTTGAATTCAGCTCTAGTTCCTGTTAAGCCTTTCAAATGAAAGTACATTATCACTGCTCTCAACTCAGTTTTTTTCATTGTTTACAAAATCACACAAGACGTTCATTTTGGCGTACAGTCCTTTCATTTCGAACATTTTGAACATCTTCCCAGATTCTCAGAAAGTATTATCCCAGAAAGGATAATAATTTTTATAAATATCCTTCGTAAGATGAAAAATCATGGAAACGAAGATCTCGTCCCAATATAAGTTCGTCCTATTCGAAAAGTTTAGTTAGATGATACAGGTTGAATTTTTATAATTATTTTGTTTCCAAAATTATAGTTTGTTGAAAATCAAATTTTAGAAATATTAAAATAATGCCACCCGACGTACGCACACCCAAAAAATATACACAGTTGATTATCTATTTGTCATCTTGTTCGAAACGAAAATCATCAAATCTTTCATATAGCAAAAGCAATTACAGCAATTAATTGTGCAGAATACGTTCCAAAGCGAAATTTCGCAATTAACAAAGGGTTAAAAAATAATCATTCAATAGTATGAAAAACACTTTTTTGATAAAATAAAGATTATAATATAAAAATAAATGTTTCATGTAGCACAGAACTGATCTAATATTGAAAAGAAACTGAAACAATATTATTTAGTCGCTTTGTTTGGCGTTGCAATAAAGAATCCAGCGTTCCTCCTAATCTCCGTCGTGTTCTTCGTCGTAACAGCTCTATGCATTTATTGTGAAGAAAAAGGGCTATTTCCAAAGGCGCCCATATCAGTGATTTAAAGGGGGGCGAATTTAGAAAGTTATAGCGGCCTTACATTTGTTTTTACTTTACTTTTCAAAGAAATACAAAGCTGCTAGGGAGGGCTCGTGCCACGAAAGGGGGGATTTGGCACTCAAAGGGTGTTGTGCCCCCCCCCCTTGCCACCCCATATGGGCGCCCATGGCTATTTCAATAATTTTGAGTATTCAGTTTTGCACAGGAATAGGTTTTAAGTAGTCATAGCTTGCCAGTCTTCATTCTCTAAAACGTCATCTATATCAACACCTACAATGCCTCCGAAAGTGGCTAAAATACTAATATGTTTCATGATATTTTGAATATCATTTTCATAATTGATGTTAAATTCTCTGAACAACTTCTTCCAAACGCCTTTCATACAAAACTGGGTAACTTCATTCCACGCTTCATCGATGTTTCGGATAGCTTTCATAATACTAAATTGTTCAGCAAGGCATTTTATCATTTTATCAACTTCCTAAATGAGATGGCGCATCGTTTTCCTTAAATAATAGGCCTTGAATTCTGCTATTGCGCCTTCATTCATGGGCTGTAAAGCGGAAGCGGTATTTGAAGGTAAAAGTTCTACTTCAACTGGAAAATCGGTGCACTAAGTTTCAAGTTCGAAAGGATGTCCCGGCGCATAGGCCAACACCAAAAAAGCTCGAGATTCAACTCCAATGTCTTCGTAATATTTTTTTATTGCTGGGCAAAACCAGTCCATAAATATATTTTATGCCATCCGAGCTTTATGGTTACTTCGCCAGGAAAACTGTTAAATGGCTTTTAGAATAACTTTTCATGGCGCGATGAGTTTCTGATTGATAAATCCACTATGGTTTCGATTTGAGTTATCCGGATGCATTTCTGCCGCGAAGGAGAGTTAAGCGAACCTTGGCTGTTTTAGATCCAGAAGCAATCATCTTATCTATGGAAATGAATGTATGTCTTGGTATTCGTTTCCAATGGAGTCCTGCAGGTCCTCTTTTCATCTCTTAAAAAAACATTTCTGGTGCGTGTAACTTTGGTCATTGTAATCGGAGTAAGACTTTCGGTAGCACCTTTAATTTTGTAGCACCTCTCTTTGCAGAATTGCTCGCATTCTAGAATTGTGCAAATTGAAATTGATCACTTTCTATCAGTTCACAAATTTTTAGTTCTTTTCTAAAGTCACTAGATTGCGAGGTTTTTTAACAGATTTTCTTTTTGACATTTAAAAATTACAAACGGGCGCAAAGGGGTCAATTTAATTAATGTGCGTTTGACACAGCACCTCCTTCCATCAAAAGCAGTAGAACTGCTATAAATAATCATAATCGCATGAAGAAAAGCGGATATTTTCCGGATAGATGGAGAAAAGTGATCATCATCATAATTCCGATAAAACAAAAGAATCCTTCAATCCCAGCCATAGAAGATCTATTATTCTATTCAGCGTCTGTGCAAAAATTGCTGAATCCTGCGTAAAAGAAAGGTTATCCAACTATATAGAAGAAAACCAAATGATTCACACCCATACAGGAGGATTGATTTCACGCTTGAGTCAAAGATCTTAAGCTTTGTCTTCAGCAATAATTCACGCGAACTACACACTAGTCGCAGCTGGGCAAATGCCCTCTTTGTCTTGTTCATTCTGTTCTCAACGGCGTCTGTCACGCCTCCGCTATTAAAATCGATGCTGCCTAGGGTCCAATAGCTTTTTACTTGTTCAATCTATTTTTCCCAGGCCAATGCCCTTTTGTTTTTGTTGTTCACTGAGCTCTTTGATCTTGGCCATGTTGATTCTGAATCTCACTCTCTGAGCCTCACTCTCTGAAGTCCTTGATCTTCTCGTTCATATCCTTGAGAGTGTGGGTCAGAAGGCAGATATCATCCGTGAAATCCAGGTCTTCCAGGCTCTCGGTCAAAGTGAATTGTATTCCCCTCCCCTTATGCTCGGTCACGTTCCTCATGACCTAGTCCACTGTCCGCAGAAATAACAGTAGTGAAAGCAAACATTCTTGCCGCACTCCTAAATCTATGTGAAACGGTTCTGAGAGACTGCCATCATGTTTCACTTGCTTGGCAAGTATATCCTTTGTACATCATCTTCACAATGTTTTGTGGGCCCCCTAAATTTTGCATTGTTTCGCCCTGGACACTGTCAAAAGCCTTATCAAAGTCGACAAATGCCGATACTCCATGGATTGCTGAGTGATGATCCTCAAGGTGTTAAACTGGTCCGTACATGGTCTGCTTTCCCTGTAGCCAGCATGTTCCCTTCGAAACTTTAAATCTAATGGCACTCTATACAGTTGATGAGAATCCTTGAAAACACTTTCCACGGCTTTGACAAGAGTGTGATCGCACTCTTTATTTCAAGTAATATGTTGGTATTACGTTCGTAATTAGAATACCATAAAAGGTTATACTCTATTTTACTGATTGCTGATTAGTCAATACATGAATAATATTGCTTCATATATAAACAACAATTTGTATGCGTTATATTGCATTATGGTGTCATCGATCTTGTGAACATGTCAGTTTTCTTTAAAAGAAAATCGCGTAGAGAGTTTTCATCATTACTATATTAGAATCATTAGCATTGTTATATAGTTTTGAACCCCGATTATTTTAATTGTTTTCATAATAAGTCTCGTTTTGTCTTGCCGTCGAAATTATGTTATTTTATTTTAATGTAATAAATAAAATAATTAGTTCGGATAATAATTAAGCCTTACATTATTATTTCCGATATTGCTCATTATAATTTAAAAGTGTTTTCAAGTAAGTAAGTTCAACAATTCCAAATCTTTAAATTTATTCAATAAAGTTTTTAAAAATCTACCACTAGACTTATAATTCATAGTATTATTATAAGAAATTTTAACATTAACTCCTTTTCCTTTAGTACTGAATAGTAGCAATTTTGCAGTTTTTTATACACAAACCCAATAGTTTCCGTATAGTGCACATCTTAATAAATTGAACGTTTAGTCAGAAATTTGCAATGTTCACTTTAACGAAATTATACTATATAACAAATTTGCATTTTCCGGGCTCACAATCAACAGGGGTTACCTGCATTATTTATTAATAACAAGATTATAGATAAAATAAATTACAAATCATATTTCAAACTTTATTCCCATTAATATGTAAATACAATTGCATAGAACATATGATTAGAAACTTAAAGATTTTGCCCTACAGAGTTCTATAATACTTTACACGATAAACTAGCAAGGACATAGGGAGGACATGAGATTTGTTTTACTCTAGTATAGGGGTTAAGCATTATCCTATGTAATATCGATTGGTTTCGGGCCCCGAAGGAATCAGTGACAAGCAATTAGGTCGCGTATATACTTAGGTAATTGATAATCAAGCTCAGTGTACACAAGATCGTCTACATGTATGATTAATGTCAATATTAGAGCTGTTCTACATGTGTTCTTCCCTAGATACTTACAGATATCATTTTGATATTTTATCTCCACTCAAAATTATTTGATATACAATTTTATTTTTCAAAACTTGATATAAGAAAGTAAACAATATTTTTAATAAACCATGATTAAATTAAAATTAGTTTTTTACCTTTTTTCACTCTGGATAAATGACCATTATCTAAGTTGTTGGAAAAAAAAGAAAAAGAAACAATGTTTTTTGTAAAAATTATTTAAATTATATAAGGATAATTCAGAAAAGAACCAAAAAATAAATTCTAAAACTTCACTTTTCTACGATTTTTATATTTAAGCTTTAGGTGACCATTTTAGACGTAATAATCGTGTGAATTACAATAACACTGTAGAAAATTCTAATTCTTAGTGGAACAAGTTCTGCCCTCTAATGAATTCCTAATTACTTACATAATTTTCCGTATTATCTCAGTTATGAATATAGTAATAAATTTAAATGTAAACCGAAGGTTCCTAGATTTAGTTATTTATTCATCTTGAAGATATAATTGGTTCGTCCAGTTAGAAAGGAAAAAATATTTAATCTAATTATTTGAAATTTAGCAAGTTAAGAATATTGGAGAATTCGTATAAAATTTGTTGTTAATATTAATATGTATTATAATATTTGTTGTGTTGTTGACTAATTACGTTTGTTTTTCCTTATGATTACAGTAAATATAAACTTGATCTAGATGTTTGTTAACCTTGAATTCACTAGAATTATGGAGGATACCAGCATTTTTCTGTATTGAAAAGTCATGATTATAGTCAAAATGTGTTAAACTAAATTTGAGTTGTTATTTGTTATTGTTGTGATAGATGCATTGCAAATGTTCTTTTAATCTAATTTGTAACGTTCTTAAAGTCATAAAAACATACATAGAAGCAATCACATGTATCACAATTAATTTTATACATTGTAGAAACATTGTAGATTTTTGTAGAAACACTGTCTTTGTTATTTTCAACCCGTTAATGGAATTCTTTGGTGTGAAATGTTGTTTTAATATTGAACCATGAAAACAAAAATTGAATCGGGAAGAACTATTATTTAAAAAGATTAACGAATGAAATCTTGTTTCATAGTTTATTATAGAATTAACAATCGGAATCAGATTAGTTGAAAGACTTCTTTGTTTTTCCAAAACCAACTTTAAGATTATATTGTCGGCAAAACCATTTGATTCAGCAAAAAGTCTAATAGTCTGCTAGCATTAACCTCCTAGATGAAGTCATCATCACTTTGAGGTATAATCATCGTGTAGTGGAATGATGGAATTATTTCCTATTTTCTTGCATAACAAGTAATTAACATTCATGTATCTAGATTTGTATAATTATTATATTGATAGCTAAACATTCCAATTCAATATATTTTGTTAAACATA
>WYDF02258532.1:0-19553 GCA_009867245.2 Adranes taylori
AGACGATACCACTCTAATTGCAGCATCAGAAGAGGAGCTCATCGGCGTTATCAGACGAATTGAGCAGTTTAGCAACGAAATCGGTCTAAGAATTAACAAAACGAAGACCAAAATCATGATAGTAGATCAAGCAAATAACAACAGATCACATATAAAGAAAATAATCAACATAGATACAGTAAAAACTTTTATCTATCTGGGATCCTCAATATCAAATGAGGGTGGCTCCAGTGACGAAATCAAGAGGAGAAGCTCAGTAGCAAAAGAAGCTATGAATAAGTTGACAAATATTTGGAGAAGTCACGAAATCTCTATGACAACAAAAATAAGACTGGTAATGAGCCTGGTTATTCCTGTTTTCCTATACGGTTTGGAATCCTGGTCATTGAAGGAAACTGACCAAAAGAAAATACTAAAAATAAAGAAGAGATTACGAACAACAGTGGTGGAAAGCATAGCGAAGTTTTTTAGACACGTGGTGAGAAGAAATGGCATTGAAAAACTTCGCGCGGCAGGTCACCTTTAAGGTACATGGACCTTATCACAAATATAACTGATCTAAGCCTGTTATGCTCATTTAAGTTGGCTGAAAATAGAGAGGAGTGGACGACCAGCCTGGAATGTAACTTGTAAAATCACGTTTCTCGAAAACGAGATAGCGACTAAGAAGAAGAAGAAGAAGAAGAGAGGTGAGTTAATTAAGGTTATAAACTGTAAAACATAATAACCTAATTGTTTGGATTTGTGTCCATCTTCATAAATTGTCTCACCGTTAGTATGATCTTAAACTGCATTTAAATATCAAATATGCGCGCATCTACCCTACTTAGATTTTTTAAGCAATTTGAATATCTTATATACGTCTATAACCAGTTTCGAAGAAACTGACACATCCATTTTCAAAATCAATAAAGGTTCAAAACATGAAACCATCTTTGATATATGATAAAAATACGACAGACATTTTATAAAAATATATTTAAATAAGTAACAATAATATAAATACAATTAACAAGATTAATAAAAATTGTAATCTATTTATAATAATATAATTAATGTAAAATTTATAAATATCATAATCGTATTACATTTATAGTTCACAACACTAAATTTCGTGATGATTGCTTAATTGCTGAATAACTTTTGCATTATTTGTTGTAAGATTAAAGGCCACTATTTTTCCTACTTTGATTACTCACCTAATTTCTATACTAAATAAAAACAAGACCAAAGAATCATATTTTTTAGAAATTTCTATTTCCACAGCCACAATTGGAAGATAAATAGTATTCAAAAGCACACAGAAAGAACTACTTTATTAATCGCGCAAGCCACACATACATACACACATATACCGCAAACCTATTTGATGTACATGCCGGAATAATATTATTATTCTTAGGAATTAAAATTTTAGAATTTCTTCTAGTTCTATTCAATTGTAGCAATTAAATCTTCTGGTTCCAGTTTCATCTTCATTTTAACATCGACTGATTTGATTGTACCAGCTATAGGAGCTTGGACGACTGTTTCCATTTTCATTGCTGATAATATAACGATGGGATGTCCTTTCTCTACCTTATCTCCTACCTATAAACATTGAAGATATAAAAAACGTATACTAATATTTAGTTGATTTATATTAAAAGACTGTGCAAAGATGTAATCTGTATTTGTTAAAAACTGTGTCAATGCAAAGATGTATGGAGGTATCTAGAAGGAAGAATGTTTCTGAATTTTTGAATTATGAAATTTTTTATATTTCTACCTGATGACTTTAATAAAAACTAAACCTGTGCCGCATACATTAATATCAATAAACTGAGATTTCAATAAAATAATTTCAATGAAATGAGTAATTCTTTAATTTTAGTGAATTACGATACCCAATTTCATATTTAATTTTCGTACAAGAAAATTTCAAAAAATCCGTAAAAACCGTTAGCTATTAAATATTATCTTTTGACATATTTTCTTTCTTATAGTAAACTGCACGTATTAAATATTCTCAGTAGAAATTACATTTACTCGTCCAGCGACACCTATTGAAAGGAAGTCAAACTACTAAACACGTGCACAGATGTCTCTACTCTTTCGATATTAAAATACTTTTAAGACTAGGTTTACTAGCACATTTTCAGTGTGCTCTCCTACGATTTCATTAATTTATAATAAATTATTTTGAAAGCACTTACAAAAATAAATATTGAAAATAATATAGTTTTAAAAAATATTACTGCTCTTTTTAAAAATGTAATACATAAAAACGAAATTACCAACCTTAACTCTAATATCAATAATTTCTCCAGGCATTGGAGCACCAATATGCGACTTATTCGTTTTATCAGCTTTTGGATGAATCTCTAATTCTTTTCGTGCCTCCTTATCTTTAATAATTACCGATCGCAATGTTCCATTTAATTCAAAAAATACCTAAGAGTATAGCAAAACGTATATAAAAGAAATTTCTTTCGAAATTAGACAAATTAGTACCTCGCGTTCTCCATTTTCCGTTAAATCTTCAGCCATTGCGAGCGCTTTAATGCCCAGTGTTTTGCCTTTTTCGATTGTCACGCCAAATTCAACGCCAACTTTCGGACCAACGAGAAAAGAATATGTATCTAATTTGGTTACAGGTCCATAGATCTCATGGAATTGTAAGTAGTCTTTAGTGACTTGGGGATATAGAGCGGCCGACATAACATCATAATCGGTAGATTCCGGGAAACTCGCCTTAAAAAATAAAGTAGATATGGTTACAACAAAGATCTCTAAATTCCTTACCACTTACCTTCAAATCATTTTTGAGCTGTCCAAAATCGAATGGTTTCATTGTAGCGCCCGGCCTTCCGTCAATACGCGGCATATCTTTTAAGACGCGCGATCTTAGCGGTTCGGGAAAACCGCCATATGGTTGTCCGATGTGTCCTTGAAGATATTCCACCACAGATTTCGGAAATGATAGTTCTTCGGCCTGATCAAGTACATGCTGCGGACTGAGCTTATTTTGGACCATAAATTGAGCTAAATCGCCAACAACTTTTGAAGATGGCGTCACTTTGATAATATCACCTAATAAGATGTTTGCCTCCGCATAGGCTTTCTTAACATCTTCAAAGAAATCGCCCAAACCTAAAAGACAAAGTTACCAGCTTCCAACTAAATAGGATATAAAACATTTTAATCAAACCTAATGAATAAGCTTGGAATTGTAAATTAGTATATTGTCCTCCAGGAATTTCATTATTATAAACATCAGCGTTTCCACTTCTCATCGTTGTGGTACATTCAAATGGACCATACAATGTTCTTGTCTGTTCCCAATACGCTGAATATTCTGAGATCTTCTTCAAATCCATTCCCGTATCCAATGGAGTTTTCATTAGCGCAGCAACCTTTATATAAAGTAAAGAAAAGTCAATTTAGAATATTAATTGGAATGCGTTATTTACATTACCAATGCACCCATACTCGGCTGTGATGTTAATCCAGACATTGAATCAACAGCTACATCAACGACATCGGCACCAGCTTCAGCGCAAGCGATCATAGACGCAACACCATTTCCGCTTGTGTCATGCGTATGAACATGAATGGGTACCTCTGGGAATTTATCTCTTAAAGCTCCAATCAACATTCTATGCAAAAAAGAATAAATCAATTGTTGATTACCACCAATGACAAAGTGAAAAATCACATAAGAAAATTCGTAAGAAATTACATACATTTATCTCGTGAGACGTCTCAAAACTTTAAATACCTTGCAGCATTCGGTTTAAGTAATCCGGCCATATCTTTGATAGCTAAAACATGCGTGCCAGCTTTGACCAATTCTTCAGCAATTTTCAAATAATAGTTCAGATCGTATTTTTTCTTATTTGGATCACTAACGTCGCCAGAATAAGAAATCGCCGCTTCAACAATACCACCTGCATTTCCAGCTGCCTCCATACCAAGAATCAGATTTGGGAGATAGTTGAGAGAATCGAACACACGAAATATATCCATACCGGTTTTTACCTGTAAATGCATTTGCTAGGCACATGAAAAAATGATTTAACAAATAACTTACGGATAATTCGCAAAATTTATGGACAACATTATCCGGATAATTCGTGTAGCCAACTGCATTAGCTCCTCTCAATAACATTTGGAATGGAATATTCGGTATTAGAGTACGCATTTCAGCTAAACGTTCCCACGGACACTCGTGGAGAAATCTCAGAGCAACATCGAACGTTGCTCCACCCCAATTCTCCATTGAGTACAGATTGCTGAAATTGTGAGAGACAAATGGTGATACTTTCAGCAGATCATGAGTTCGAACCTGCAATTACATGTAATTCAGTCAGTTCATACTGTCAACATGTTAAAGAAATTTAACTAAATAAATATCGCCATTTTAATCCAACTTAGCTATATCAGTGAACTCAAATTTGAATTTTGGGAATGCAGCCACAGTGGCCAGTTTGTGACCACTGATCGGCATTAAACTCGCTAATTTCTATTGGCATCTATAGATCAATATTAAAGGCAACGAAATAGGCTAGACTTTAGCCCCTCTTGCTCCTTACAATTTTCCTATCTATATTTCGTTTCCGGTTTGTCATTGGCTTAAGGCAGTCTATTTTATAGACGATGAAAAAGTAGCAATAACAACTAAAATATATTTGAAGCCTTTATTAATTTTTGCATGTTGATCGATCTGGAGAAGATCTGATTGCCAAGTCTCATTTAACTCCTTGATAAAACGCGACTCCTAGGATAATTTCATCTAGCCGGTGCATGTATTTCTTGCACAATATCAGATTTCTCTTTGCTCATTGTTGCGCTGTACTGGTTGTACAGATTGTACCATTAGCAAAGGAAGCATCTAACACACACTTCATTGGTCCGGACCCGACTCTGGATATACTTGCTAGCAGGATCAGAGAATCGATAAGAAACTGGACCATTCGAAAACACATAAATTGCTTGACAATCACAACAGCAAGGGCTATGCAAGACCAAAACCTCAGATTTGCTGAACGTGACAAGAAGAAAATCAAAATGATAACTATGAAAAGCATTATAGGGAATTGGAGAGTTCTAGATATTTTCCCCCTCACTAGAGCACCGGCACATGCACCATTCCGTTTACATATTGTAATGTATTAATGTAATGTTTGTAATATTGGCGAATGCTTCGGACGATTCCAGGTTGCATTCATCATTCCTCTTACCTTGTTTTTGATAGAATATTGGCGAATACTTTGGGGTCGATTTGCGAATACTCTTTACTCAATTTGTTCAGTTCACAAGCCGTCTAAGCTCCGCCTCCACGGATGACGTCGTTTGACAGTTGTCATTTGAAAAACCAATATGGCGCATGAAGTAAGTAAATGCTACATAGAAATTTCTGACTGCATCGAACAAATATCCCCCCCCATATCTCTCTCTCTGTGCCAAGTGACATGATTGATTTGAAGTTAAATGGTGTTTTAACTACATGCAATTATTATAATGAATAAAAACATCGTTCAGGGTACGTATGAGAGTAGGGGATTTTAATTGAACACCAATCTAATTACATGCAGCAGAGAGAGATAACTGTGGCTTGCTTTATTGTCGAAATAGCACACACGCTATCTATGTTTAATATGTTTTCCGTATATAGTGTGTAAGTAGTTGCATACTGCGTATTCTACCGCCGCCCCCGCGCCGCTTAAAGATGTTCCAAAATCACTTTAAAACGGTAACCGTTCCATGTAGCGTTATTTTGTCGGTATTTTGGTAAGGGTATTGAGTTTGGCAGCTGTCAAATAAAAATCCAATATGGCGGACGACAAGATGTATCCAGTTGGGGGAAAAAAATTACTATATTTATCTGTTTATGTTTCTGTTTATCTGTGACTGTTTATTCACTCAAACTGTGTACGTATATATGGATATGCGAAAGACTTATTCGCACGCTCCACTGATACATGTGTAAGAAACCCCAACGGGAATAAAAATAATATGTGTTGGCTACTCGTCGCTGTTACTGCTACCGCATAGACTGCGTTCTACTGTAACGTGTGAAGTAGTGCTGAGAGTGGAATTGTGTGTTACGCCGCCACGTAGGGTAGGTTCAATGCCATGATTTGAATAAGATTGAGTGAGGGAGACCATATAGGAAAAAAATGTCGTGAGGTTGACTACATATAGACCCGTATAACAGAGCAAGAGTTGACGGCTCCCGTCTATAAATAGCGCGATTTTCAATAGAATTATTTAGTTCCTGATTTTGAAAACTTGAACACAAGCCATCCAGCAGCATTAACCAGCAGCAGAGCGACCCGCGAAGTCAAGCCAGCATAATGCTGAGACAACAAGATCAGGTTCCAGCGTGCGGTCTCACGTTAAACTGACCTGATGCCCGAGAATATATATTTCCGAAAGCTATTGAATTCTGTAATATTTGTTTGCGTTATCTGTAACAATATCTAGGACACTCCGTTAGCAGTGTCACGAGCGATAGTGTCTCACAAACTTCCAAAATAACAATTAGAATTGCGTACTACTAAACTCTATGACAACCTATTTGAGAATAATTTTAAGCGAGTTCACACATATCTTTCACAGCACCAGATGCAGCTGCATCTTGCTAAACACCTGCACTCATATTCTCAGAATTACTATGGTCTTTTTAAATATAAGAGAATATTATAGAATAGACTTAAATATAATAGAATCTATATAATTTGTAGACTAAACTATCCTACTTGCTTCGAATTATATTTAATTTAACTGTTTAGTTTTCGGTACGTGGAATGTTTCTACACCCTATTTGTAATACGACATTCAAGTAAGCAACAATGTATCTTCTGCTCGAACCGAGAAGGTCAATTGTGCTCTTGCGTTTGATCAAATAGTGTATTTAAATGTCAAAAGCAAAAGAAATCTTATACATATTAAAAATTAAGTTAATTTATTAAATAAGTTGAACTGAAATTGAAAGAAACTAAGTAAAAAAGAATTGTTAATTGAAAGTTTAAAACTTGAGGCCATTATGGCCAGTTTCAAGAGCACTGATCAGTATTATAGCTAATTATATAATATGTGTATTAAAACATACCCGAGTCGCGAGTAACGACTGATGCGCATCTCTGTATGTCGTATCCATTAATAAAAGACCTTCATAATTTCGTACAGCCTTGGCAAAGGCTTCAGGACCTTGTTCTACAAAAATCTGACGTAGACCTTTCGGTGGAGCAGGAACACCTAGATTTTAATATAATTATTTCTCTAAATAAAAAAGCGCCTCGAAGTTTATAAATTTTCTAATAAAATTTTATTTCACCCTGTATAGAAAGTGATATATTATATTTATGAAATTACAAACCGACACCAATAATTTATTTATTTTACAAATATTTACATTAAATAAAAAATTATGACAAATAATCATGCAAAAAAAAAGGAAAATCTATTTACTTGATTCCTCAGATTGTGCGTAGAGGTAAGCTGAAATCGAAAAAGAAAAACATAGGCGTGCCAGTTAATTTTCCACAACAAAACATTTATAAAAATTTTAGCAAAAACATATTGTCAAGCAAGAAAATAAAAAACAAAAAACGCTTATGTCCTCATCGCTAAGCGTTAGTTTAGTACATCTTTATTTACAAGAATATTTTTTTTAATAATGTGAATAACAGAGACACAAAAATAGGTGATAAAAAATCATTAGAATGTAAAGCATTTAAAAACTTTTATTAGGATTGTATAGTTTACTCACAGCCATCAAAGTGCTTTAAATGCTCTGGAATGTATGCTGGAAAAATTATTATCCTGTTTGTAGCTACATTTCTAGTTGAATTATAGTATAAATGACATTTTATATTAGTACATTTTATTATAATTAAAATAGAATTTAGAATAGGTAACGGGACGATTGGACCAGAGAGACACAGACTAGTGTTCGATAAAGTCTTACACACGCACACTAGTAGCGTTGCCGTAGATAACATGTAACCAAGAATAGTACCGTCTTTCATCATTAACGTCTCTTAAAGCTATACGTAGTAGTTTCTTGAATTCTTTCTTCTATTTCAAGTCTACGTCTTTCACGAAATCTCTCTAAATATTCAATTAATAATAATTCTTCGCTTTCTGAATCCAAATCAGTAGGTGTAAATGCACGATGCTCAGATGTAATGTTATTAAATATATCATGTTCATCTTCTAATTCAGATTCTGGGTGTAAGCGTAACTAGGGAGCAGCTGGGAGGGGGGACATCCCAGAATGGCCATGGCCCACCCCAGGATAAACACATATTCGTGTAACTATTTTCTCTAGTTACGCCTGGCGCCACCCAGAAAAATTGTCTAGTTGCGCCAATATGTGTAACGCAATCTCGTAAATTTTCATTAGCTTCCAAATTCACTACATCATTTGTTTCAAATTCCACAATGTTATCATTATTACTGATCATTTGCAGAATGGAAATTATATGGTATTGGCTCTCGTGGTGTCATTGTAAAACTAATTTTATTTCGACATGTAATACTGCTTAAAAAAGTCTTTAATATCATTCGACATATAAGTCTTCCACTTTATCAAAATATTGTATCTACCCATGTATTATATCATTATAACAATTATGTTTCCCTGTGTTGTGGCTTGTGGAGTAGACGTGATATTTAAATGAAACAAACTGATCCAATCTCCTAAAATTATTTTTTATTTTGTATTTTAGAAAATCAATGTGCTATCCGGATTTCTTATTCAAGCACGAAGGTAATACAATCATGATGTTCCTTGAGCCTTGTATGGAACGATCTGTAAGTCATCACTATATATGTTGCCGAGTATGTACCATAAGATAACTTATATTATTCAAGCACGAAGGTAATACAATCATGATGTTCATTGAGCCTTGTATCGAACGATCTGTAAGTCATCACTATATATGTTGCAGAGTATGTACCATAAGATAACTTATATACTCCACGTTTTGTTTCTAAGATGGATTTGTGTTATTATTTTTAATTCGATTAAAAGGTTTACTTGTTCTAAAGTTTATTTTCATGTATGATCTTTTTAAATGTTTGACAATTAAGAACATTTCTGATTTATATAGGATAATGAACAATATATATTTTGGGAGTTTCCTATTGCTTCCAAAGTGAAAACCACTAAAGACGAAGACAATTTCTATACTTAGTAACGGTGGCCATTAGTATGCGTTAAACTTATTGAATAAAATAAATAAATTTGACCGTTGCGATTAGACATGGATGTATGACATGTATGTATGCACGAATGGTCGTCTGTCTGATCGTGTATATTTATAACCGAAAATATATTATCTTCGGTTTGGGTATAGATAAGTAATCATTATTCGATATTTGTTTTCGCATATACAAAATAAAGAGTAAATAAATACTAATCCCACTAGTAATTAAAATACATTTTCCGTTCAAAGATAAATAACATTATTTTAAGGCATGTATATTAATTAAGAATTATTTCTGCTACAACTGCTACACTTGCTACCTGCTAAAACATATTGTCTGTTACACATCGCCCGAATATAGAAGTGGGGAATATTTGGTCGCCTATCTGAGAGAGTAAATCAAAGAGAAATAGCTAAAGTAGGATAGATGCATACCACTTCGATATTCGTGGATATGTCTCAGCGTGCACGTACCGTGTTTCGCTCAATAAAGCGTTATTGAATGAGGTAGATTATTTATAATAAACAAAGTGGGAATAACGTATGAACGTATATAAGCGTATATGCATAACATGCTGCTGATGCTAACGGTCGCTCGCTGGCTCTCTTTTCCACACAAATATGTGTGATACTCCTATAGCTTGCTGTTATCCGGATATTATACGGTGCTATAAGGCTGTATTTTAACTTCTGTGAATATGCTGATTTGTCAGAAAGATCTAACTGTATCACAATATAATATGTGCAAAGTTCCACACGTACCGTAGCGGGCAATAAGACATAAGCGTGGCTCCTGATCTATAAATAAGCGCGCTTTACGCGTTTAAAATGAGTTCCTCATTGCGCCTCGTCGAAGCCAGCCAACATCGAGCTCTGGAACATACTAGTCAAACCAGCCACACAAACGAGAGGTCACCTGCAGTTTTTGATCACCCATATTATATACCTTACATTGTTTTCATTGTATTATTGTATTGCATATGATGAATAGCGTTACCCCACTTCGTGCTTAACCTATTCCTATGTAACTAGGGTGCATACTGCTAGCTAGTGCGCAATACAGTTAGAGGTATTCATTCAGTAACGGGCACATCAATGCACAATACGACGTTGCCGGCTTATGTTCATCCTTTTCTTTCCTTACCCAACTACACTTCAAATCACTAGCTAGTGCGAAGTACAGTTAATGGTATTCACTCAACATGATCACTTAGGTGCGCAATACGACGTTGCCGGCTTATAGTTTCTCATTTTCTTTCATTACCCTACTAGTGTGTATACTGCTAGCTAGTGCGCAGTACAGGTAGTGGAATTCACACAGCAACGGTCGCGTCAGTGCGCAATACCACGTTGGCCGTTATTCATATTGTGTGCTTAAACTTACCCCCCGCCTTCCCGTGGTTGTAGCAGTGAACCTACCTCCAGCGTTGTATTATAATCTGCCCGTATACGCTTCTGACATTGGTACTGTTTTGTTATTTTGTCACCGCATTTACATATTACTATAGATGCACCGCCGTTATGTCATACGCGCCGGTTTTTTTCTATTATTATACGTTCGCATCGCCGTATGTAAAACCGCTTAAATACCGCTTCGTTCATTTAACCATTGATTTAATTTGATTTTCATATATTGACATTTTTTCATTTGATTTATTATTGATATTTAGTTGAATGTATATTTTATTTTTCTGTTTTGTCTAAAAGAACAAAAGGCGGTTTTGTCAAAACGTTAATGCTGCTTCACTCATTAGTGGATAAGTTTGTTACAGCTGCCCGCAAGATCTTGAACACCTGGGCAATCCAAAAGACTTGAGTTTACCCGCGGCCTCGATAAGCGACTGAGGACCGTAGGGACAACAACATCAGTTCCAGCGTGTGTTCTCATGTTAAACTGACCTGGTGCCCGTTAAACTGACCCTGTTAGTGGAAGCTCGCCACAACTTTTTTATTAAGACAAGGTCGATAGTTTTAAGAGTATAACCATTGCTGATGCATATTGAACGTATTGTATTAATTTCTAATATAAAATCATTTAACGACATCGGAATCACTTAGTTATTAGTTACATGGAATCATAAATTTCCGGCATTTAATTCATTCGCTCATAGAGCGATGTTGATTCCGATGTCGTTGAATAATTTTAGATTAGAAATTAATACAACCGTTCAATAGGCATCAACAATAGTTACACTCTAAGACTATCGACCATGTCTTAATCAAAAAGAATAGAAATTTATCTTTGCCTTTAGTACTTTCCACTTTGGAAGAAATAGAAAAGTCCCAAAATACATATCATTCATTATTCTATTTAAATCAGAATTATTCTCCCTTTCAAGAATTTTAAAAAAATTAAACATGAAAATAGGCTTCAGAACATGTAAACCTTTTAATCGAATTAAAAATAATAAAGACAAATCAATCTTAGAAATTAAAAGTAGAGTATATAAGTTATCTTGCGGTACATGCTCGGCAACATATATAGAGATGACTTCTAGATCGTTCCATATCAGGTTCAAGGAACATAATGATTGTATTACATTCGTGCTTGAATAAGGAGATTCTAAGGATCTCCAAATCCAGATAGCAAATTTATTTTGTAAAACACAAAATAAAAAATAATTTTAGGAGATTGGATCACTTTGTTTGATTTAAGAATAACATTTTATATTTACTTCTCCAAATCTTCTTTTTGCTAATTCATACTCTTCCTCCATTATTGCCATTAGTAACCGGTTGAGATAGCCATCTATCAAAAACTGTAAAAAACGTTTCCAAATTTCTCACATCATCGTATCTACTACAATCATAATCACAGAAACTTTCGGTTTCTCTCCTTTTTTGGCACTTTTTATACACAATCGGATCGCTTTATATTTCTGTTTAACTATGATTTGAGAAATGGTAGCACTTTATATGTACATGTATTTTCGTAAAACGTCTAACCCCTGATAACCTTTAATTGAGAAACGTAGGGGAAAGGTGGAAATAGTAGGGCAAAAATTGGAAGGTAGGCAGGGAGAAGGTGGTGAAAGATAAGGGGAGGTAAGAAAATACAAAGGTAGGGAGATAAGTAGGAGATATATATTGAAATACAATTAGAATAATATGGAATATTTTCTCCAGTGTTGCCAAAGTAGTATAAAACACCGATTCATTGGCATTTCGAACTACATTAGTCCCGGCGCATTCACCATTCCGATTACATAGTTGACATAATGTATTAAAATATTGGCGAATGCTTCTGTTGATTCAGGTCGCATTCACCATTCCACATACCTCACAGCTGTAAAATATCGTATTAAAAGTAACATCTTTAAAAAAAACTTCATAAAGGAAATGTAATAAAATTTGTGATTTTAGGAATGCGTAGGCTAAAGATGTCCGCTCATTTGTGTAGATCTACTCGCACCCCGTGTCTTATTCTGATAGAAATACATCCATGCAGCACGTCGTAAACAATTTACGCAGGTAATGATTGTATCCTTCCATCAAAAAAGAGTACAAATTTCCGAAAGATCACAAATTTTCACTAGTCGTGGTGAATACAGAGATATGTAAAAGGGAAATGACGGAGATATTTCAACTCAAAGAAGTCTTGAAAATGAGGATTTAGATGGAATTTGAACGAAAACCAATAGAAAACCTCGATAGTCCTATAAATGCGAATAATTTGGACACGTACAAGATAGGTGCATAACAATCCCCAATAGAAAAGGAAAAATACTACAACAGCTCGAAAAAGCACATAGAAGTTGTGAAATATATATGAAGGTACCGAGGGCAGAATACGAAAATTAAAGGAGTAATCTTCCAAATTAAGGGAGTAATGTTTCTCCGTTCGGAACTTCCATGTTAGAAGATCACACAATTACTATTTGGAAAACTGTTTGTGAGAATTTGGAAAATTATTCTCATAAAACTTAAATGTAACCATTTTGCAGTTGACAATAATGTTAACGCAATTTGAAGGTTTTTGTTAGCTCAAATTAAGATTAACCAAATCCAGTACACAAGATGTCTGACACGTGCTAGAACTCTATTATCTCTACAGGAATCCAAAAAATGTAGACCTTGGAAAACTCCAATTTGGAATATAACTACCAAATTCATAACCTAATAAGGAATTTAAGATATTAGTTTCAAAAATATATTTAAAACAACTACCTTCAGATACTGCCGGAATATTTGGCTTAATATCCGCTGGCCTCACTTGAGTTGCCAACGGCGTTGATGGACCATTAACCAAAACTTCGCCCAAATAATTGAGTAATTTCTGAGCGCGATTTTTCGATGGTACAAACTTAAACAGGTCTGGATGCTCATCAATGAAATATGTATCAACCGCACCGTTAAGGAACTTCTGATTCTCTAAGACGTTTATCAAAAATGGTATATTGGTTTTCACGCCGCGTACACGGAACTCGCGTAGTGCACGATTCATTTTCGACGAACTACTCGCCAAATCACGTGAATGGGCTATAACCTAGTTAAAAATGAGAAAATTAAAGAAATCGGTCACGGACTGTGTCGGTCTTACTTTGCACAGAAGGGAATCGTAATAAGGTGATATTATAGCGCCTGCGAATGCGGATGCTCCATCCAATCTGATACCCATACCTTCTCCTGAACGGAATACTTCAATACGACCGGTGTCGGGCTGGAAATTTTTTGCTGGATCTTCTGTCGTTACACGACATTGAATTGCATAACCCTGTTAAATAAATGACCAAATTAGTTTCCTCGCACCCTTATTTTTAGGAGTTTTGAGTTTCTTTTTAATCAAGTTTTTAGTGACTTAATAACTTCGGGTACATCAAATATCGTCCAGAAACAGTGAATTAATAAAAGATTATAAAGTAATATTTGAAAATTTTGGAAAGGAACACTTCGCGAACGAACGTTTCGGATAAATATTAAATTCAATAATCGAAAAATCATAATTACCACAATTCCCGGAATAGAATATTCTGCATAACAATAAATTAATAGTGCAATTATTCAACATACAAAGGAAAACGACCATATACAAAAAATATGTACTATATGTATCAAAACATCCAATGAAATTAATTTCGACAGAAAATTAAAAGAATCGTGTGCATACTTTTGAAGGACCAATGAAGAATTGGGAGATAAATATTAAAAAGCTACTGCAATTGTTGTAGCTTGGAAGAATGTTAGAATAAATGTTTGAATTAAATTACACAAGAAATCTTGAACTTAAATAATTATACACTGATGTTCCTTTAATTTACCAATATGCTCTTAGTTATTTGAATATTTAATTTAATAAAAAATTAATTAAATAGAAATTAATTAAAAATAAAATTTAATTGACTTGTTTTAGAGCACTGCGTAATATATTTAAGATATACTTGTAGTAACTCCGGGATATTAAAAATTAGGTAAAATAAGACTCATAATGCTTAATAATAACGCTAAAACTTAACTTGCTTTATACTAGAATCAATCAATAAGACATACAAATTTAATAAAAGGAAAAATAAAACAAGTGTAAACAACTAAGATCACGTAAGAATTTGAATGCTTAAATTGTAGAGCTATTGATTGAACATACTTGGTCCATTTAGAATTATAAATAGTTTCTAAATTTAATCACTTAATAATCATCAATAAATTGGATAATTTTTGATTATAAATAAAACAAAAACAAATAAGTAATCACAAAACTTAATCGAATTAGATATGTTGATAATATTGTTCAACAATCCTTTTTTTTTGTTTAATACCAAAATCAAATAATGTTTTTTTTGCAATAATGTTGTAATAAAGTCTTTGTGTGCTCATGGTGTAAAAATCTATAAAAACCAAAGGAGATTTTTTCGATAATATTTACGTCTCAAAAAACATACTCCAATGTTACTCCAGGTTTTCCAACAAAAAAACAAAACAAAATTGAGAAGACCAGACACAATGGATTTTAATTGAATGTTCGAATTTAGAAAAAATCTATAGTCCAGTTTGATCTAGATTAAAGATTACAATGGATTCGAAATTAATATAAAATTATTATTTATGTCTTTGAACAATTAACCACACTCGGGATTATTTGTTCAAAGACACAAATAATAATTGTATATTAATTTCGAATCAATTATATTAAATTATATATGATTCGGAGTTGTACTCATTAATTAAATATAATTGATTAAAGATTACATGGAAAGTTTGATTCGACCACTATTGACATCAACTAAAAAACATTTTTTTCTTATTTGAAAAAAAATACAAGTTATTAATAGAAATCATCATATCCGATTTTTCTAAATGCTGATTTCTACCATTGACAAATGATAAAATAGTGAATGCTTTGGTTCACAATTTAAACGTGGCCCGGAACATTCACCATTATAGTAAAAGTATTTTCTAATTTTAGATAAATTTAATCATTAAAAATGATACTCCAATTACATTCTTAATAATTTAACTAAAGAAATTTAATTTCTTACTTATGATAATTTTGATAACCCCTATAAAAGTTGATAATTTGACGAAGTACCTCAAGAAATATTTTCTAGAATATATTATTTAATATTTTAGAGAATCGATGTTTCTGAGGATTTTTTTTTCTATAAGATTGTTTTATTTGTACTGGCACGCTGAGAAGGGTAAGTACTGTTACTTTGATGATATAAACGAGAGAGTTTGTAGATTTTCAAGAAAAAGTTTGTAGATTTTTCTAATTTATCCTTTCTGTGATATGGACGATTGGTCACATGACAACATAATTAGTACTGTACATGCATTTGTTTTATAACTTGAAAAGGACTTCTTTAATAAATTAGATAATTTTTTATATAATTTTATATGTTTCATACCATAACTTATTTTAATCGACGTAAGAAACAAAATGGTTTCTATAGGTTTTCTGACTTATTTTCCACTTCATAATAGCACTATTTCCCTATTTCTCTCTATAAAATTCCTTCGGTTATATGAGATCATTAAAAATACTATTTGGAATGGTTTTGGTAATTTGCAAGTGGAACATATACGGAAGAGCTTCAAGAAATCATACATGTATTAATAAAATTACGTAATTTTAATCTCTATGAGGCTTGATTTCTCTTTTAATGACCTCTTGGATATTAGAAAAGGGAGCCCCTTGAATATATGTTGAGTACCAAAAATTCTTCTCATTAAGTTGAAGGCGTTATAATCGCAAGATGGCGTCAATAATCCAGATTTCCGCGTCGTTGCTTGTCAGGAACACTCTACATTTTGCAATAGATGCAGCTAGTTGTACAGCATATTGTAAATATACAAGATGGTGAATAAAAATAATATTGTAGTAATACGTACATTTCCACGTGTGCAATTTATAATGATTAAACTTTTCATTCATTCATTTTCAAACTTTTCTGTATAACGTTTAAAATTAGAAGTAAAATAGAACTTTCGAATAACGCAGAATAAATAACTAGCGCCTGCAAAGCATATGGTCTACAAAAGAGAAGAAAAAACTACTTGGCAGAGTTGGTATTTTGTAGATAAAACATAAAAGGGAATGATCGACCTCAAAAGAGGTAAAAGTATACATACGTTAAATATGCGCTACGCATATTTTATATTAAGTTTGTTGCATTACTACTAAGTTCTATTTCTCTTGCAGTTTTCAACGATATACAGTGTGGATGAACAGCTTAATTATACATAACTTGGATACATCTTGTATATTTACAATATTCTGTACAACTATCCCCATCTATCGCAAAATGTAGGGCAACGACACGGAAATCTGCATTACCGACGCCATCTTCCGACTGTGGCGCCCTCACTGTCAATGAGACGAAGTTTTGGATCTCAACGAAAAGTCTTCCTCTACTCATATTTCTCTCCGTTCATTTCATGTCGAGATAAGAGAATAAAAAGACTATGTATAGTTACTTTGTAACTTCAAGACATCGTTAATTTTGGACACTCTCTTAGTTCAATTAACTGACAATTTTTCTTTATCTATTAACATCCCTTTTCTACCTCTACATTTATTTTGTTTATACTAGAAGAATTTAAAACTTATATACAGTTATTTGGGTGATTTATATGAAAAATATGTACGGGAGAGCCCCAAGAAATCATATAAAGCTTAATAGATTTGCCTACTTCATTCTTTATGTGACTTGGTCTATTAGCTTTGGGCATATAAAATTATTACCACATTTTAATTTTTATAACTTGAAAAGAACATAAAATATGAAAAAGCCTGAATAAATTACACGATTCAGTAGTGTATCTGAATTTCCTAGTCAAATAGTTCAAACTAAATTCTTTCTCAAATTAATGTAGACCAAAAAAGCCCTATTATTTGATAGTAATACTTACATTTGGAATTATGTTTTCCTGTAAAAGTCCTAATTCTGGCAGCGTCATTCCTTCGGCTACACGAATTTGCGTTTGTACTAAATCCACACCTGTAATTTCTTCCGTTACGGTATGTTCGACTTGTAACCTGTAAAATAAAATCAAAAGGTATAAATTACATTTTGAGATCAGATAAGTCAATTAGTGTTTCGGAAAACTGAAATTAATTTCCAAAGCGGTCCATAGCTCACTATACGAAATTAAGCTGATAATAATTCCTAAAACTATTTGACGCATAATGAAACTTTATTTAAAAGTCTGGAAAGAGGAATCCAATTGGTTCACCTTGCATTGACCTCAATAAAATAAAAATTGCCAGATTCATCGCATAAGAACTCAACGGTGCCAGCATTTTCGTAACCAACATATTGTGCTAACTTGACTGCGGCCGCTGTCATTTTATCGCGAATGCTACGATCCAAATTTGGTGCGGGTGCAATTTCGACCACTTTCTGATGCCGCCTCTGTACCGAACAATCACGTTCATACAAATGAACCACATTACCAGCCTGTAATAGACAAAAATCTTGAAAAAAGTACAAATCAATTATATTTTATTACATAAAATACCTTTATTTATATATATATATATATATTTTTTAATTTAAACAAATCTCAAAGGGAATAGTGTAAACTTTAGAAACTTTTTTCTGAGAACTCAGAAATATTTCTCTACCTTATCGCCCATGAGTTGAACTTCGATATGTCGTGGCCGTTCAATGAACTTCTCAATGAATAAGGCGCCATTGCCAAACGCCGCGAGCGCTTCAGATGAAGCACGTTGATAATTCTCTTCCACTTCTGACATTTTACGCACCACTCGCATACCTCTACCTCCACCACCAAAAGCAGCCTAAAAATTGAACATAAGTGCAAATAAAAATACTGAGGATGAAAACCTAATATAAATGTATTGCTCACTTTAAATATAATTGGAAGACCATGTTTATTGCAAAAATCTACAGCTTCGTCTTTTGTTGTTACAGGACCGTCTGTACCAGGAACGATAGGAACACCTATAAGTACAAATAAAATATTACTTTATTTTATTTACAAAAAATCGCCAAATTATTACAATATTTTACAACAAAAACTGTATTATAATGCATAGAATGTTATATTACATACAGAAAATTTAATAATAAAAAAAACATATATGGCCAGGTTTAACTTAGATGCTATAAACTAAAGTTAGTAATTAAAAAGCGAAATAAATAATAAAAATAATTATAAGAAATAACGTAAACAAAATAAAAGTAAATATAGTCCAAATAGTGAATCAGTTCACACCAGTTTGAGGAGACACTTACACCAGTTTGAAGATACACTTACACCAGTTTGAGAATATACTTACACCAGTTTGAAAATAAATTTACACCAGCTTGACAATCCGCTTAGACCAGTTACAGGGTTGCTTTCATATTTCGATATAAGGGAACAAAAACAAATATTTATAATCGAAAGTAGCTTTGTTTATCAAAATATTCTCCATTGAGATCAATACACTTATATAGTAATTGTTTAAACCAATTTTCCAAGGCCTTTTTCCACTCCGATTGAGATACCTTTGAAACAAGAGTATTGAATGCATCAATCGCTTCCTTCAGATGCCGAAAAATGCTGACTCGCAATTTTGTTTTGATGTGCGGGAATAAAAAGAAGTCATTGGTTCCCTAATCAGGATTAAATGTGTACAAGGTCGCATTGTCGTGACGGAGATTGATCCGTCTTCGACGGTTGGTTTTTCTTATTTCTCCGAAGACTTCTGACAAACAAACGACATGTTTGTATACGACATGTTTGTTCGAAAAAAAACGGACGACCATTTGAAAATCCCACACTCTCGACTTTGGTATATTCTCGGACTCATACGTGTAGATCCATGATTCGTCACTTGTCATAGACATGTTTTGAAGCATCACGATGTGAATATTTCTTTCGACTAATTGACACGTGTCTCTTTTTGAGCGA
>WYDF02258543.1:2561-19552 GCA_009867245.2 Adranes taylori
AAAAAACATCAAGTGTAATTTAAGTTGTGCAATTCAAAAAGCATGAAACATAATTTAGATTAGTCAATTTCAGTTCAGAAAGCATCAAGTCTAATTCAGATTAGTCAATTGTAAATTTAGAAATTATAATGCATAGGCAATTTAGATTAATCAATTTTACAAGCTACCTAATACAGATTAGTCAATTGTATATTAGAAAGCATAAAACGTAATTTAGATTAGTCAACTGTAATGTATCAAGCATCAAATTCTTATCGGACAAATAAATTATAATTTAGAAAGCCTCAAATGTAATTGAGAGAAATTGTAATTTAGAAAACATAAACTAAAATTGAGATTAGTCAATTGTAATTCAGAAAGCATCAAATCTAATTGAGAACAATTGTAATTTAGAAAACATAAACTAAAATTGAAATTAGTCAATTGTAATTCAGAAAGCATCAAATCTAATATAAATTAGTCCATTGTAATGCACAAAGCGCCAAGTGCAATTTAGCTTAGTCGATTCAGATTCAGAAAGCATGAAATGTAATTTAAATTACCTAATTGTATTTCAGAAAAAATCAAATATAATTTGGAATAGTCAATTTTAATTCAAAAAGCATCAAATTCAATTCAGTTTAGTCAATTATATATTAGAAAGCAGCCTACGGCTACACTAGTAGTAAAATATCGCGCCGCAAAAATAGAGCGCTGCAATTACCGCTAGCCTGGCTACACTTCTCGCGCAATACATCGCGATCGTTTACCGCACCGCTTATTTTAGTGTGGCTATACACGCGGTAAATGAGCGCTACGTCACAGTTAGTTCACAGCAATATAGTAAATGAGACCCTACAATTCGGTAAGGTTGAGTACCAAGTCTAAAGTTATTTGAAGTTTATTATTTATTTACCGACGTCGTCGGCAGTTACGTAAACGAAAGCGGTGGATTCATCCGGTGATAAGTGACAGAGTGCAGAGTGACTGTTAAGTGCCGTGCCTTTAAATCTGAAAGAGGAAAACACCAAGATGCGGAAGAGTATAGGAGTGGAAGAAATATTATCGGTGACATTAAGGTAAACATTATTTTATTGTTTAGAATTATGACTATTTATAAATTTAAGAAATTTTAGTTAGATACATATTTACAAATCTAAAAATAAGAAACTTGATCAAACATCTGATGGCTCATAACAAGTGCTCTGTGAAGCAAAGGATTTAGGAGAATGGATAGTAGGTGTCTGAGCAGAATTGATGGAAGTTGTGAGAGTAGTAGGATTTATGGAAGTGTATCGATGTGACTTGTTGGTGCTTTCCGCAAGATATAAAGCATTAGTTATCATTTAGATTAGTCAATAGTAATTCAGTAAGCATGAAATCTAATTTGGATTGGTTAATTGTAAATTAGGAGGCATAATTGGTAATTTAGATTAGTCAAGAGCATTAGTAATTCATAGAGCATCAAATTTAATTGAGATAAATTAATTGTAATTTAGAAAGCATCAAATGTACTATGGATTGGTCATTTTTGTTTAGAAAGCATCAAATGTAATTCAGATAGTCATTTCTAAATTAGAAAACAACAGGTAATTTAGCTTAGTCAATTGTAATTCATAAATTATCAATTTTAATTGTGATTAGTTAAATGGAATTCAGAAAGCATTCAGTGTAATTCAGATTAGACAATTGCAATTTAGAAAACATGAAATGTTCAGAAAGTATCAGTTATTATTTCAATTAGTCAAATTAAGAAATTGTATTCAGAGAGCATAAAATTTATTTGGATTAGTCAATTTTAATTCAGAAAGCATTAAATCTGATTCAGATTTGTCAATTGTAATTCACATTGCAGTAAATGGAAATCAGATTAATTAATTGTCATTTTGATAACACCATTTAACTAATCTAATTTGCGTTCGATGCTGAATTACAATTGACTAATTGGAATTACATTTGATGCTATTTGACTTACAATTGATTAATCTAAATTACATTTAATGCTTTTTGAATTACAACTGATTAATTTAAATTAGATTTGATGCTTTCTGACTTATAATTGATTAATCGGAATTACATTTGATGCTTTCTGAATTACAAATGACTAATTTAAATTACATTTTATGCTTAATAAATTCGAATTGACTAATCTGAGATACATTTCTAATAATTTTTGAATTATAATTGACTAAATTGATACCCATTTAATGCTTTCTGAATTACAGTTGGAAAAGGTACAAGTGGTGTGCTCGATTCCTCATTTATTTTGCAGCTTATGTATGTTTATTTAGTTTATGGGAATTATGTAATTAATGTAGGTTATGTAGTCTATGTAACAGAATATGTAAGATAGACAAACAAGGGGTTGCAAGTACTTTTTTAGTGATTTGTTTACAATGTTTTGATTACCTATGACGCAAATTTAATAGTATCTGTTTTTTATATACAATAGTGGCTTTCTTTAATAGCATATGTAATTTAATTATATTATGTTCTTTATTTGAAAGGTTTATGTAGTACATGTATGTAGTATATACCCAACTATGATCTTCAAATAATTTATGAATAACTGATTTATGCCTTGTCTTTTTTTTTGATAATAAATGTAGTTTATGTATTTGGAAACTTCTTTTAATAGATGAGTGTACAGTTTTGGTTTATCCAGATCCATAAAATGTCCGGGCCTGAGTCCTTTTAAATTCGTCTCAGGAAAATAGTAAATTATCAACTAACTCTTTTTAATGGAAATAGTTTGCATTTGCTCAGATACGTGTGTAGTCACCTCAACCAACAAGAAAGCATATTGACGATAGAGATGGGACCGGAGCGTAAAATGCGCACATTGCACGCCGCGACATATATACATTTAGAGACTAGCTCAAAATGGATCAATAATGATTCCTTAACTGGCACTGGCATATAGAACATCACGACGCTTCGCACGTGACGACGCGCAGCGTCGCAACGCATATATCAACTCTCTTTAGAAGTAAATTCGCACGCTGTCAACAATACGTATCCATTCTATATGTATTCTGTAAGAAAATATAATTTTGTTAATTGATTTTGTTATGTCTTTCATTATATAATTTATTGTTAAGGGCGGCTCCACTCAAAAGTTCATTCTCAATCAATTCTTCCTCCAACCAATTTGTCCAATCCAATCGTTCCTCTCAATTGCTTATTCCTCAATCTTTTGTTCGGATGGTTGCTGCTAAACTCCTCTAGTAGTCTATTTCTATTAATTACATCTTCATCTATACTACATTCTGTCTTTATTCTCTCAGGCGACAATACTTTTAAGAATATACTTTTTTTGTCAAATTTGTATGTAGCATTCTTTTTGCCGATATTGCGATGTTGATTTATTTATCTCTGTTTTTATTGTTGTTATGTCCTTGTTTTCATAGCAATTTGAGCGGCTGTAGTATTATTTCTTTATTTACTAAGTTTGATTTACCTTTGCTCTTTGATTTCCCTTTTCAATATTTGTAGTGTGCCATATTTTAGTACGTGATTTGTATTGTGGAAATTGTATGTGTCTGATATTACCACATGGTAATGTTCTCTGAATCTTGTTTTGAAATGTCTTAGTTTTTCCTGCATATAATTTATGCGATGTTTTACATTTTAATTTTTCAATTAGTTATGCGGGATATTTGGCTTAGATATAATGAAAAGCAACAATCTAAACATGTTGTGAATTATAACACTAAAGTAATTACTTTAGTATTGAAGTAACTGTTTCAGAAACAATAAACTTTTAAAAGCTCACATGTTTTATTATTATAATATTAAGTTGCCTTTTCAGTTTTCTATAAATTACTCTACTTTTTCTGGATTGTGCTTACATGTATTCATTTAAAATATGATTTCCAATCAATATCTATTTTTTACTATATTTGGGCCGAAATTTGACTCATGTAGTTGAACACTTTTATTTATTTAAAAATTTTAAACGTTACTGTTTCTGAATTTTATGATACCATAAAAGTAATTAGAAAAGTAATTGATAATTAAATTTTTCATGTAATTGTAATTAAATGCATATAATTCCTTTTTTCAGGCACGTACTTTGTAATTCCAATTAGTAAAATTTTTGAAAAAGTACTTTGTATTTCTAATAATTTTTAAAATACATGTAACTACCCAGCTCTGTAAAATATAACCTTTAAATTAAAATATATTATTGTATGTCATTTAATTTGTTTTCTCGTTACCACACTTTTATGACGTTGGTCAGTCATCAATGCTGCCAGTGTTAAATGTTCACATCCTTAACAGTGGGAACATGGAAATGTCATGAAACTCATCAAAGTGGCACAAATAATTTTGTAACCAAGGCTTTTATATGCTCTTTAATTTCTTTATTCTATTGTATACTAAAAGCATGCTGCAGGGCTAACCAACAAAAAAATGGAAACGGTCTTATAATGAATTTTCTTTTAAAAATAACAGCTCCGCCAATAAGATTAAAATATGCCGTTTTTGCGTTGTCAAAGAGAAGATCAAGACGATTTTCCACAACAAGATTTCAACCATTATGCAATAAAATATTAATTTTTATTTTGTCAGATGCACTGATTTCACATACAGAGTAACGCGTTTCTATCCATCTGGATCATTAGCTGCAGTTATTACTGAATGTTATTTTGTATATATAAAATTATGTCATATTCTTCATGTCGGTGTTGCTATGTTTATTACATACAAAATAACTAAATTATTTAAGCAATAGAACATGCAAAATTCATACAAAACAGAAATAACTAATTTTTCAAATTAACTGTCAGAGAGTGCATTCCTTTTGGGAGCGTTGACTATTGTAGTAAAAGAGAATAATCGTTCTACTGGCTCAGAAGAAGGAAGTGCAGTGTTATATTTAAAAAATACTTTTTTAATCAATCTTGTACTGTGTACAGTACAACAGTCATGACACACTATCATAATAACTGAAAAGGCACAAGTAATATTTTTTTAAAATCATTTAAATACAGTAATACTTTCGACTGTACCCTATTTTTGTTTTCAACACAAGATGTTGCATCTTCAGTGAAATCGAAAAATCCTCTTTTGCAATGTCTTTCGTCAATTGTGTAAGAAATGAAACTTTTTGTAAATCTTGAAAATGCAATAGTTCACATTCTGATATTAAAAGCTGCTTTAAATCTTTTACTTACTCCAGCTTTTTTCTCTACTATTGGAAACCAATGTAACGGCATAGTGATCATGTCACGTCAGTAGTTTTTGAAATCTTTTTTCTATACGTCCTTCAATTGTCCACCACATTTGAATGGCTTAGTCTTTAATTTATGTTTGAGTGAAATTATGGTAGGCAAAAGAGAGTCATAAAATATATTGGTCTCAGTTTGCAGAACATATAGAGTTTCTGATAAACTCTTAGTAATTTCACGATATTCTTCGAGGTAAAGAAATTCAATGTCGGTAAAAAAATTGCAGCTCTAATTTTGAGAAAAAGGTAGGTAACTTTTCTTTTCGGAAATTATATGATTTATACTGTCATATAATGAGTTCCACCTAGTTACGCCTGGCGAACTAAGTCTATGTCGCAAGTGGGATTGAATAATTTCCGTAATCTTAAGCCGATTGGCTTTTTTCTGAAATTTTTTACAATTTGCAATACTATGCATATGTCCATTGCGAAGAATAAAGATACTTTCAATAACCTTATTTATATATAGTCGACTTTCAATAACTCGAGTTTCGGACGTGGGTCCATTATCGAACTGACTGTTGTTCTGTTCGATGTCTATTTGATAATGGACCCACGTCCGAAACTCGAGTCACAAAGTCCAATTGCTCCTTTATACCAGGTGTTTCAAAAGTTATGGCTAGTTTTATGCCAAAATTGTGGTAATTTGAACTTCTTGTACCTTAAAAGAATAAAATATATTTGATCTGTTTTTGGACCTGGTAATTCTAGTACACCCTCACCTTTTACGCGTATAAAATATTTTGCATGTTATTGAAAATTGTATACAGAGTGAACCAAAACGCGTAGTAGGGTATTTTTCAGTTTCTTTAAATGGAACATCTATATTTTTTGTAATGGTTGGATAGATCTTTAGCGCCACTTTCATTTTTATTAACCACTTCCTAAATCTAACTACAACTGCTTTTGAGATATATCCAATTTTGTAACAGAATTCTCAATTTTGTTGAATTTCTTAATTCGATCGAGTTGGCCCTGCAATAAATATGTATATAAATAATCCATTTTGACATTTATTTTAAATTTTTATTTATTTATCGAAAAAATTGCTCTAGTAAAACCTCAGTATTTAAATAACGTAAATACTGAGGTTTTAATTTATGACTTAACCAAAGCAGTATCGTAATTTTCTTAATAATTACTATACTGCTTTCTATATTTTATTCTGTTTGTAACAAAATTTGCTCTTGCATGAGATTCAGAGTTGGGTTTGGAATTCGTTTGTTCTAATTGTTATAAAAAACTACTTAATTTCTAATATGATAAACACAGAAAGGCAATAACAAGTTTAAATAGTTTGGTTTATTGTTCTAGTATTTATAACTTCAAAAATATGCCTCGAAGAGCAATTTTAAATGAATGACATTAATATTGATACTAAATATAATTCAAAATTTGTTAGACAGATCCAGTTCTCTTCTTTCATTTATAAAAATAAGGCAAATAAAGAGTGACGAACTAAATATGATTTTCGTATTTTATTGTATTATTTGTATTTAGCTATGAGCACGGTTCCGGAACGAAACTTCTGTTCTACACCAACGGCGTTGAAGTTGTAATTGTCGACGTTGACTTGATTAAATAAATTAACCTTGGTTAAAGAATATTTGGATGAAGGTCGAACAGGTGCATTAGCAGATTTAGAACAATATCGATGCGCTGTAGCGGTAGGATTTTCGTAGATATTCACGCAGGTGTAGAAATGCATTTAAACGTTATGATAATAGGCTTTTTGTTGATGGATAATGATGTTGTGGATATTGACTAATAAATTGCGTTGACGGCATGAATTTGACATCTGCCGAAGTACTTAAACTAGCGTCGGTGATGACATTGTACTCTCGAATGGTCGATACTTTCTAGGTAACTGCTTTTTCTCGTGTGACTCTCCATATCTTGCATCGATGTCACGGATAATGGGAAAATGGTATGATAATACGAGTAGAAGAGATTGATAATTATTTGGGAATCGAAAGATTCGGCAGATGTGTCGTCGGATACTTATCCTTTTTTTTTGTTTTTGTGTCGTAGAAGTAGAATTATATATTGTATACTTTGAATTTACTTATTTTATTTATGCGTAGATTTAATATGTTGATTGAATATTTGAAATTTTACTATAGCGTTTGAAGATCAGATCAATACTGAATGAGATTTCTCGCTGACTAAAAGGAATTGACTAGGTCTTATTTCAGAATTATAGCTTTGGACCAGCGCGATTGGGTTCTCGCAGCCATCCAAAGAAAACAACTCAAAAATTACATCTGTGTGGATCACTGGCGTACACCGCTCCTTTTATGCGACTTTTCTGGGAAGGAAGCTGCTTCTGATGGATCGGCTGAGCTGTGGCTTGTTGCCTAAGCCGATGGCTTTCGACACCGTCTGCCACAAGGAAAGGCGGAGTATGAAAAAAGCCTCTCTAAAAATTTTTAGGAAGGTTGTACTTCCGACCAATTAATAGTTTCTTCCTGATACGTTCAGAAAATTGAATGATCAATGTTGCATTATATTGTTGACCGTTATCTAGTGAAATGCAAGCAGTGGCGATTTCTAGAAGGTGGTGGGTCACACTGGCCGTGGAAATAGCAGCTTGATGCGGTCAAAATCTCAAAGTATCGTATAGAAAACGCCGCCTTCAAACATACGGTAAACTAACACCCACTCAGATTTGTTGAAAACCAAAAGGGTAAAAACTTATTGGTCTTTCAGGAAATGTGGTGGGTGAAATACTCGAAGTGAAACAAATATTTGCCGACAAAGCAAACTTGATTATCTTAATATGATAAAAAAAAATCGTGGACGTGATCGCCACCCCATCATTCACATACGAAGTCTTACATTCAATTATATCTGGCACTAGACAAGAGCTGAACCTATTAATTTTGACTGTCACCTCATAACTCGTAAATTCAATTTGCACAATAGTTGTTTAAGGTAAATTAAATAAAACTTGCGTGATCTAAAAATCACGTACCCATTAATCCCCCCGGTTCCCGTACTTGCCTTCGGCGTGGACAGCTTAGCCGTTCGCGTTGCCGTGGCCTATGGCCGCTCTTGACTCACTGTTTCCTAGTATATACCTACGGCGCAGACTATTTACCTGTGTTCCCGTATTCCCGAAATACGACCGCGGCTTTGCTGCGGCCAGCGACATGACCTAATTGCCGTAGTCACGGTTTCGCCGCGGCGTATGATATGCCTAAAAAATGTCCAGTATATGTGTTCCCGTGTTTCCGCATTCCCCTATACCTGTGTTCCCGCATTACGGCACTAATTACCACGGCCTGCGGCTAGGACCAAGGATATGGCCTAACCACATTTCAAGAATATGTGTTTCGATATTCCCGGGATCCCGTGTTGCAGGTTTCCCGTGTTCCAGTGTTCTCGCTTTAAGTATATAAAAGCAGGCGCGTATTCGAATGCAAAATTGTCTAAATATTTCAAAAATATGTGTTCCCAAATTTGACGGGTTATAAAATGAGAAAAAATTTTAGCCCATTGTTTATCTGGTTCTATTGCTTTCAAATGTTATTCGTATTTTTTTTTTCTGTACATTACGAATTCAGTCTGTGAAGTTCATCAAATAATTCATTGTCGTCGATCTCAAATTGAATTAAATTTTTCAAATAAGAAATTGTTTCACTAAAAAATTGTGTAAATATTATTTAATTTGTTCCCATATAGCATTTTCGTGGCCCATGCGAATACATGTACTTTAAAATATTCAGTCCATTCTTCTGCGTAAAGTATGACTTTAATGACTGATATAATTTTAAAACTCTTTCAATTGACGGAAGTAAAGCTAACCAACGAACTTTCGAAAAGCGTAACATATAAAATAAATAAATTTGGGAAATGATGATTTCAACATCAATTGACATACTTGATGAGGCAGTATTAATTGCGTTAGATAATATGTGTGCGTTGCAGTCGACTCCAATAATGTTTCTCTGTAATTTTTGAATTAATTGTTTGTGAACATTATTTGTTCCACGTCGCTTCAATCCACCAAAATTTAAGTTTGTGTTGTCTGTAAAAATAGGCAATATTTTATTATATTTTTTTTATCACTAACACATTTAAAATATGTTCTGACAAATACACGACTGTTTCACTTATAATTGACTCTATATTTAATAATTGAACTATGACTCCCTCTTCGATATCTAAATATCTTATCAGAATTGAGTACAATTTGATTTCGTTATGATTTGATATAATAATTGCTTCACAATGTGTTCGAGCATAACTAAACGTTTGGCTTTGGCTATAAAACTTTTTGATCAGTTTTGAGGTGCAATCGGCACTTCGGAAGCTGTGATTATGTTTAATTGTGTAGAATGCAAACGTTCCTTCTTGAATTGCTATCAACTTTTCAGATTGGCCATAACTCGAGTTCCTTAGAAAGTTTTTCATTTTGTTGGATGATGACGACTCATCTAAGGCAGATTTATGCTTAATAGTTTTACAATTGTCCTCAATTGCTGATCGGCCACGACTCCCAATATCAAATTGACCGGAACAAATAGTGCATTTCACCAATACCTCTTTTATTTGTAAGATGAATGGAAATTCTGCCTTCAATTTCTCATTAAATGTATTTATTCGCCTTTTTTTAATTTGTCCGCTCATTTTAACAGCAACAATAAAATATTATTTAAATTAAATAATATTATTAATTACATTTTAATTATTAACCCTTTCGTTACGGACAATTTTTAAAATCATACTGTACGTACGCCGTTTTTTGAAAATTGAAAACAAATTTAAGAACGTATGCATACGTTTTTATAATAAATCATATTTATATAAATTATATTATAAACCTATAGTAATTTTATACAGAGATCTCTTGTCTTTATCTTAATAAGAGATAAAAACGAATGTAGTATAATTAAAAACACATCCGGTTTTTATAGAATGCAAATAACAAATGATGCTACAGATGCGAGTGATCCACGAGTGGTGATCACATATTAAAACATATAAATACGTTTGCCGTAACTGGTACGTCACTTTTTTCAAGTTTGTACACGTTTGTTTCACGTTTATTTCACGTTTGTAGCATGTTTAAAAAAGACTATGTGGCGAAATTTTATAATTTCGCTGAAAATATAAATTTATACGCGTACAGTGTACGCGTATAAATGGCGTACACTGTCAATCCACGTACAGTGAGTTTCAAATGCCAATAAAACAAACAAGATAACACAATATGACAATATTAGCATGACAACACTGGAACAAAAAGAACTCAATCGGAAGTCAGGAACGTCTATCTCACGTCAAACATATGACAATCACACTCAAACAATAGTAACAACAAATGATAACGACCGCCCGAGGATGGACATTTAAGTCCGAAATATATCGCGGACAATACGAGTTTGGAGAATTTAGTGAGGCGGTACGTAATAAATTAACTGAATAATACATTATGGATCACGTTATAAAATCAATTAACAATATGTATATATATTTATTTATATATATATATTTTGGAAAATATTTTAGTTTTTCAAATAACGTCTATGAAATTTTTCAACTCTAAAAAAAATTCGTGGACGTGATCGCCAACCCATCTTTCATATACTGTAAGTCCTACGTTTTGTTATATCTTGCATAAAATAAAAGCTGAACTATTAGTTTTGACTGCTACCTTTTAAGTCGTCTATTAAATTCAATTAGCACAATAGTATTTAGGGTAAACTAAACAACATTAGTCTAACCCATGAATCCCCTGCCCATCCATGAATCCGCCAGTCCCCATATTTGCCTACGGTCCGCTTTGCCGCGGCCTACGACCGCTCTTGACTTACATTTTCCCCGATTTGTAGAGGCGCGGACAGCTGCACTGTACGGTTTGCGCTCTCCGGATGGCCTACGATCCCTCTTGACTCTCTTTTCGGCTAATTTCTAAAAGTGCAAATAACTGTTTTGGTCTTATGAATTTGTCCGCTTTGGCGCGGTCTGCTGCCGTTTCTGATACATTTTCCCCGCTACCGTTTTTGAGACACTCTTAATGTAGTACAATAGATATTTAATGTAGTACAATAGCCAGTCTCAATTAAATCGATCGCAAACTTTACAAAACAAAGAAATACCCTTAGTTTGAAATTTTAGAAAAAAAAATTCAAATAAAATTGAACGAGCTTTTGGTGGCCTATAGAATAAAGTTTATTTAAGTGTCCTATCTTTTATAGTTTCTGAAATTCAAAAAGTTTGTAAAATTTTAAACGTGGCAACATCGCGCTATACCACATGCGGGGATGACATTACTTTCATTCGACGTATAATACAATATACTATATGCGAGCGAAATTTCAGTCTTCTAATGTTAAAACTGAATTTCTCAATAAAATAATCATTTCGAGTCCGTCCACAAATTATGTGTACCCGCCACTGATAACAGCATTTATTCAATTGCGAAAACAGTTTATATCTCATACAATGTAAAATAATTTTGCCTGTAACTTTGTATATATGAGCTATTACGTATGTCGTACATGTACATATATAATATGATTGTTGAATGTAGGTTGCCATAGCAACAACTTGCAAAACTTTAAGTTATTAAGGGTCATATCTTTGAAACGATAAGAGCTAGGCCCATCATATGTGGTATTTTAAAGCAAATCGGAAGTGCTACCAAAATATAAGAAAATATACAGGGTGTACAAAAATTTTATTGCTCAAAATCGGTTAAGTATATTCAGTTGGCCACACTGGCAAAATTGAGGCTCCCTGCTCTTACATACATTTCCCAAGTTTTATTTTCCCAGCTTTCATAGGGACAGAGATATTTAGAGTAGGTAGTACACTTTTTTCAAGATCAAATTACTCCGGCGCTATGAGATACAATTTTTTAAACTAGCTTAATCGGTTAAGTATTAAAGGAACTTTCGACACAAGAAATTAAAAAAAACTTTTAGAGAAAATGGACCCTAAAGTTAGCAAAACCTTGTATATATATTAAATTGTGATTTTGGAAAAAATGTTTCAAACGAAATCGAAGCGCCTTTATGTAACATATACAATAAAGTTTATTCGATGTCCTATCTTTTATCGTTCCTCAGATATTTCAAAAAGTTTGTGAAGGTTCAAATGTGGCAACACCGCTTCCTATACAATTTGGCAACATGGGACGTTTTTATTCGACGATGTAATTAAAATAAATCAGATTTAGTATTGTACGTGGGTTGTGGAGGGAATTACCACATACTCAAAAACAGCTGTTGTCGATCTTTGTTTCTCCCGGATATACGCGTAGCGTATATAATTTTGTTGGCCATAGTTTAGGTTAAACGTACCTTGTTCACATTTATGTCACAAAATGGCGGTAAGTGCGATTCCAACTTACCGAGATTTTAAATTTATTATGTATTTGATAGTATTTATACTTGAGAAGTATAATACTCTGAAATTAATACCTAGTATGTAGAGTTCCGAACTCTAAAAATGAAGTTTGCATTACATCTACTTCATAATAGTTTTATTGATTTGCGGTTTTGCCACTGATTTATTTGCTGATTGTGGTTCAATATTTACAGCATTCATAGAAAAAAGTGGAATGTATTTATGTGCGCTTACAATGAACTAAATAAAATAGATTGTTTGTTACTTCACAAGACGATTTTACATTCAAGATTTTATAATTCCATTTGGTGCTTTATGCAGATTTAATTATTTATTTATATCCAACCAATCAAAAATTCTACAATTTGACATATACTGACAGTCAAATGACTTTTAGTTGACAATTGATACAAGCAGAAAACTGACAATTTATTGATCTTGATTGTGATTTATCTCTTGGTTTTATGTTTGTAATTTATTTAGCTATAAAACCTGTAAATTATAATTGAGTAAGACCTTACGAATGATAAGGCTGAAGTTAAATAGTTCAATAATTGTTAACATAAATAATAGTTTGATATTGATAGATATCAATCAAGAAAAAGCAGCGCAATTGTTTTTGTGTCTGCTCGGTGTGACAATCGGCTTTGGAAGAGGTTATGAACGGATATTGTAAGAGTTGAAATTTATCTCAATTTTGGGATGGAAGATGGAAAACGTAAACATTCTGTGCCCACCACATAGTGAAGTGATTTTTTTCGAACAAAATTGTTGTGATGACCAACTGTGATGCGTTTTATCGCTTCTGTATCTAGATATTTATGATCAACGATCGTAACACGCCAGTAAGACCTTCAAAGACCAGTATCCGGAAAACAAAACAATTTTCCACGTTTTTTTGAAGCACTAATTGACATAGGTACGATGTTATATTGAAAACGCCTTCGGAACATTGGCATGTAGGCCGTGTCTCCAAAAACCAATTAGTGAAAAGTTTGACACGTATATGCAGATTGTGCAAGCAACTGTTGTTTGTACAATTATCTAAACAAAAAAAATGTGCCAGTTAAAGCATGTCGTTATCATCCACTGACTTTAGCGATTTTGTATATACGGAAGGTGTTTTCTATTATGAACAATGGCAACATACTTGCGATGGAACTTTAGAGTCTGTTGGACAAACGGGAAGTTCACAGCTTTGCGCGAGGAATTGACAAATTACTTGACTCCCGACCGAGGACAAGTGCCAGGATAAAACAATTTGTTGGAATTAAGTGCTGTGCCTGACAATTTTGACACTGTAAATATTAAAATGTTTAGATAACCAGAAACAACACATATTTCATACAGTAATTAACCTAACAATGCTTACCATATGGTTCGTGGTTGCTGATTGTGAAATATACGTTGGAATAATAAGTAACTTTTTGACATTTCTACAAGATCCTAGAGCTTTATCAAATCCGGCTTTAATGTCAAAATTCACCAATTCTAGTTGTTGTAAGTGTGGCAAGTCTTTAACAGCGTCCAAAATGTCGAACGTACAGCAATTACCTTGGCCTTTTTCAAGTCGTAATTTTTCCAGCTTCTCCAATCGTGCCAAAATCTCTGTTCCAAAAGTGTTTGGGAAATCGGTACACTCGCCCAAATCGAGATTTTCAAGATTAATTAAATCTCCAATCACCTAAATAATAGTTATTAAAATTAAGTATTAGATATTCGTCATCGGACATAGCGATCACAATAAAAATGTAAAATGTACATTAAAATGTAAAATAGACTAGTATGTAAATAAAACATAATTGAAAGAGTCTCTTCTTTTTGTCCTCTAAACAATTCCTATTATATTTCCTTAAATTCATAATTTATTAAATCTTATTTCTCTTAATAAACTTTTTTAAATTGGGTTGGTCCCACGAGAGGGCAAGATTTCCAGGGTTTATCCGAAAACCTCCACAGCCATCAGAACACTACCCATCATCTTCTTACGTAAGCATGTTCTCATTATTTTTTAACCAGACTGTACGCCAAAAATAACTTCTTAACCAATTTGTCATCACTTTTTTTCATAACTTTATTCAGTATTTAAGTTTCTGTATCTAGCATTTATTCAATAAATTTCTGTATCCACTATTTAAACAATATTGCTGCCCTTAGAATAGACTTTTCAAAACATATTCTAAAGACCCTATTTGTATCATCTCTAATTCTCCTCTTTAACCGCCCAAACATTAGCCATACATCATTATCCATTACAATCATCCACATTTTCTGCGATTCTTCTCAAATTGACCTCATTCTCTTCGGTGCTGCTCTGGTTTCTGTGGCACCATCCCCAAAAACTCCTTGCACAAACAGTTACATCTTAAAATCAATCCCAAAGATTTAGTCTTATACATACTTTCTCGCCATTCATTAAAAATTAAACATTTCCTTTCTCTCCAGCAAGTAAATGTTGCCCTCACGCGCACAGTTAAAATCAGAAGCATGTTTTTTCAACAAGTATGATTTTCCTCCCACGTTTATCTCTTTCTGCTTATAAAATCTAGCGTAAATATGTCCCTGTACCTATACCTATTCTGGTTCCGGAATACGCTTCGCTTCACAATGCTAGTGTAAAATTACGTAAAGCGAATTGTTTAATGTGATTTTTATATTTTCGATTTTGCAAATTAGAGTAATTTCTTCATCCAGAAAGAAGGTAGTGCTACCATTCGTTTGCATACAGAATTCATAACATTCACTAATGCTCAGACCTTGTTTATCCAAACACCTCAAACACTTCAATCCGGTTCTGCTGCACTTCTGCTGCGGTTCATTCTATTAATTCCTTTCTAACCTTGTCGTTCTTATCTTACATCTCTAGGTATCTTTAACCTCTTAAATACTTTCACACATCTACTTCTCTTTCATACCTATTGATTTGATTCCTACTGCTTTCCTCCCTCCCATTCATAGTTCCACTTCCTTCAATAAAGCAGTTACTTTATCCTTTGTAATATTCTGATTGTAACGTCACTATTATTATCTTAAGGCCATATCTTGACGAAATTCTATGTTTATAATAATTTATTTTGTTGGTTTTATTTATGTTTTATGAATATTATTTTGAAAGATAATCTCATAAAATAAAACTAATATTGTTAAGTTTTAGTTAATAGTTTGCATCAACAAAGGACATTAAACATTTGATGGCGCCTAGCTACCCATCAAATGCGCCTAGCTACCAAAATATATAGTATTATACAAAATATATAGCATTGAAATTATAGTAGTAACTTTTGAAATGTATAGTTATTAGTTATTGTTAATGTATGTACTACAAAGCAATATAATGTCAAAGTAAGTACCTCAATATTCAGTTTGTTGAGATCTTTAATTGAAGTGATCGACAGGTGTCTCAGGTTTGTGAGTTTTTTAAGTGCATTCAGATCAGATGTCAAGGTTAATCCGGCGGTAGATTTTAGTCGTAAATCTACGAGATTCTTCAAATTAGCAAATGGTTCGAAACTCATAGTGTCACATTTTATTGTTACCGCATTTATTGCTTCCAAATTTGTGTTATTCGTAGCCAGGTCTTCTGCAACGGATGCAGGACAGCGACACAGTTCAATTTTTTTCAAAGAATCCACCTAAAATAAATTATTAATAATTAATTATGAGTGGTTCACGTCCAATGTTATATAATGAATTGAAACCCACCGAAATCTTGGACACAGATATCTTTATTGTAGTAACTTAGATTTTTGTTATATCAAACTGTTTGTCACAATCTGTCGACGTTTCGATAACTAATTTGTTATCAACTTCAAGACTAAAAATCTACATTTATACAAATCAAACCGATATGTTTTGAAATAACTTAAAAACTTATTTCACATTATTCAACTTTAAAATTAATACATAATACGTGAATTTCTTCGTGAAAATTATGTTAATTATACTATGTTGTTTTTCTGCTGACATGTTTGTGATGTCCAAAAAATTATATATTTAAAAAAATAAAATAAGACGTATTGACTTCAACTTTTGTTGTTCAATATGAAAAACCGATAAGAATGTAGTTAAAAACTAAAAAATCGTAAAACATTTTTTCATATTAACACATGTTCTTTAGGTTAACTGTTGAGTAACTTCTTTCAAAAAACCTGTTTTGAGTTTCTCCTGTTTTATAGAATCTCTATTTGAGACTTGTTTTCCTTTTCTGTCGTATAGGCTTATCAGCGACTATGTGTTTTAACGTGGAGCCTCTGCCATAGACGCTGATAGTAGGATTTCAGCTAATTTCGTCTTTACCAGCCTTTATTTATTAACTCGTAAAGAGATCTTCATAGTGCGTGCCAACTCGCACACACTGGACCGAAGTTTTACATCTACCCCTATATATGTGCATGATAAATTATAGTTACCTTCCTCCTATAAT
>WYDF02258554.1:0-19552 GCA_009867245.2 Adranes taylori
TTAGATCAAGGAAGGTGACCATTGTACACTGTCGGTTTTCAAAACAATTCATGCAGTAATTCATAAAATCGTTTATTACTTTAACTGTATTTTCATTTTCTCTAAATCCATATTGTGCTAATAGTCAAGATATTTGCTTCAAAATATTCTAACATTATATTTAATTATATTCAATTATATTTAAACATTTACATACCACCTCTTGATATAAAATATATGTATAAAATTTTAATATAAACAGAGTGACAAAAAATAACATTGACAAATATTTTTTAATGTAAATTTATTAAAGGCAATTTAACAAAACAGCATTGGATAATAATAATAAAATGGACAGAAACTAATAAGTCTTAGTGGCGTCCAAAGTGACCTCTTTGATACAGAGCCGTAGAGGCGCCTAAAAATTTTAGCGATGGGCCGCAGGTATTTTGGCGACAATTTATCCAATTCTGGGCGCAACTGTTGATTCTGCTATTGCAAACTTTTGATCCGTTATCACGTACTCTGGCCTACTAAGACGATCATATGCTGTAGTCTACTGCAGTGATTCTTAACCAGGGGGGGGGGGGCACCAAAGGTTTTTGTGGGCCCCGCAGGAATTAGTATTTGTTGGATTTTCAAATTAATCTAAGAATTGAAATGGTTTTTATAAGTCTAGGTTTACAATTTGTGTAGCAAATATAATCTATTTCTCCAAACTATATTCAAATATATTTCAAACATAAGGAAAAGAAAGGTGAGAGGGCCGCGGAAACATTTTCAGAATTTAAATCTTAAGTTCCGCTCGACGGTTGTCGAGGCTGCTGATGCATGATTGAGCCAGATCATATCGTTTTGGCGGTTTTGATCATTCCTCCACAGTAAGCAGCTTCTCGTCGATGAAGAGGTTCGCTTTTACCTCTAATCTTTTCGTGCGTGAGGAACTAGACTTGTAGGGCTTTAAGTTCCGCTCTTTTTCAGCCGTTCGTCGTGATTGGTAGCCTCATGAGCGATTTTTCTTATGGTGACCGTCAAGTTTCGTTGGACTCTCTTTTCAATTATCTGCCGGTTCCTTAAAGTGTTTCTTTCTTCTTCCTGGACAGTCTCCTTGGCCGAACCCTCTGAACCGGTTAATTGCTTTTGACACAATTTATAGAAACACATTGAGATGACGAACAATTTCACATTGAGACTTAAGCAATACTAAACCGGATAAATTATTTCTAGTACATAACAATGCGAAGACTTCAGTAATACGGTACAATACGTCTGTAACAGGATGCATTAAAATTTTGCCAAAGTTATTTTTGTCACCTTTTATATGTCCTTTTAAATTTTAGGGCGATTTAGGTGGCATTGATGCTAAGTACGATGTGGCGGTATCTACAGCTTGCGGTCCTTTGGATAATATCGTTGTAGATACAGTTGATACAGCAGAATGGTGTATTCAGTTCTTAAAAAAACATAATATCGGTAGAGCCACTATTATAGCGCTAGATAAGCAGGAACATTTAAGGCGATTTTGTAACACTATAATTAAAACGTAAGTTGAATTGTACAAAATTTCGTATGGACTTTATGTGATTACATTTTTTTGTTTTGTAGTCCCGAAAATGTTCCTCGCCTGTTTGATCTCATTCGTGTTCAAGATGAACGCGTCAAACCAGCATTTTATTATGGCGTACGAGATACATTGGTGGCTAACGATTTAGACCAAGGATCCAGGATTGCCTATGGTGCAACAAGATATCGTGTTGTTACACTCGCTGGTGATTTAATTGAAACTACAGGTAATTCGTTGCCTATATATTCATTTAAAACGTAACATTTTTGACTACTTTTATCTGATTATTATCTTACCTGAACCTCATCTTGGTTATCAATATTTATGTAAAAGATTAACTTAGCTAGAAATTTTATAAAATTTCCGTTTTATTCATGAAAATCCTTCACATTAGAATTTTCCAACAATAAAATAATTTCGTGGACTATAATAATTTCATGAATAAATAGTTTTAAATGAAATAAAATTCATCCATATCATTGTTATGATGTTATTAAAGTTTTGTGATACAGCACTGACAACATATTTTTGAAACTCATTTGATAATTTGAAACTCAGAAGCAGTATATATGAGTCAAATACGATCAAACTGAGCTGAATCTAAATTGTACATACATACCACCATTTAGCCCCACAGCTTCCGACACTATATTAACGGAGAGAATGTTCAAATACTCAGATCGCAAGAACCTTTTTTGACATGTACATTATACTTTTTTGACATTTACATTATACTTTTTTGACATGTACACAAATAGCCACTTGCACCAAATGGTACTGGAGCCGACTAGATTTCGTGATCATAACAACCCATCGACACTCGATCTGGTATTGACAAATGACAGGAAACTAATTACTGGTTTGGAAATTAAAGCGCCCATAGGAAAAAGCGATCATGGTGTTATCGAAGCCAACATACAGGTTCCACTAAAGAGCAACAATCATACAACCAAGCAAGTGTACAACCTTAACAATGCAAATTACGACATCAGAAGTTATATCTCCAGCTGTCAAATTGCAACTTGTAAAGACCTATCAATAGCCTTAGCTAGTGGACTGGATCAATTTGTTCTAACTTTCAAAGTTCTTAAACACCCGAACACCCGTTCAATCTCAACATTCTGAAAATCATACAATTGAAAAGACATATGTGGGATCGATAGAAGGCTGTGAACAAACGAAGCCTATAAGGACAGAACCATCTCCAATAAGGTTACATCTCAAATCAGATTGACAAAGTGCAAGTAAGAGGAATCCTAGAGAACAAGAACTAATTCTTGAACTACATTTCAAGCACATTCAGTTCTAAAGTCATGCAAATCACCTTGGCTAAAGACAACTTAGATGAACCAATTACGGATCCCATATTAATCGCGAACCAATTACAGAGTGTTTTTACTCAAGAAACCTACGGCCCATTTCCACAAATTCAACGACAAATAAACAGCATAGAAACAATTACCATCACTCCCCAACGAGTATTAAATGCTATCAAATACGTAAACAATAGCTCCAGTCCTGGTCTTGACAATTTATCTGCTATTTTCATTAAAAATTGTGCAGAACTACTTAGTTCTCCTCTTACAGAAGTCATGAACCATTCGCTGACAATGGGTGAAGTCCCAGATGAATGGAAGAAAGCTACTATCATTCCGATTTACAAAAAGGGAGACAAAACAAAAGTGGTGAACTATAGACCAATCAGCTTGACATCGGTATTCTGCAAATACATTGAGAAAATGATAGCTGAAGAGTTAACAAAGTTTTACTTGCAAATGGCACGGATTTCTGCCTGGACGATCCGTAACTAGCAACATGCGACTAATGTTAAATGAACTGACAAGCAAATTTGAGTACAATCGCCCAATTGATGTCACATTTTAGGGTTTGAAAAGGTTTTCGACAAACACAAAGACTATTATACAAACTAGATGCTAATCAGAGGCAATTTGCTCCGTTGGATAAGAAGTTTTCTGACGAGTCGCACCTATGGTGTCCGAATTGACAATAATTATTCCAGTGAACAATTTTACATATAGGTACGATAAACCCTGAAAAACATTTCACTCTTTCCGGAAACGCATTAAAAAAAATAACCTCTCAGAGAGATCTTGGTATTATTGGTTCTCGCGATTTAAAGTGGGAAGAACATATAAACGGCATAATTAAAAAGGCTATCACATTAATCTGTTTTAACAGGAAAAGCTTTTCCACATCTAACATGTCAGATGTTCTTGATCACATACAAGTCATACATTATTAGACCAATACTCTAGTACGGATTCTCAATGTGGAACTCATAATTTAGCAAGGACATCGAGGCAGTTGAAAAGGTCTAAAGGAATGAAACTGCGGTTCCAAGTTCCCTCAGAAATCTACCATACCAGGAGCGGGCTTCAACATTGAAACTACCCACCCTACTGGAACGCAGAAATAGAGGAGACCTAACTGAAACCTACAAGATCCTTAATGGCCATTTCAGCTGCAACTTAGAGGATTTATTTTCAAAAAACACAAACTCTCATCTGCGAGGTCACAGGCTGAAATTAAAAACAGCACGATGCAGTAAGAATCCACGGAAATACTTTATCAGCAACGGAGTCGTTCCTCTCAGGAACTCACTCCCACTAGATGTCATCGAGGCGAACTCTAAAAACATGTTCGCGTAATTGCAGCTCTTATCCACTCCTAGTTGTCTACGTTGCAATGTTAATAATAATAATATATTGCAATGATGTGATCTATCTCCATTACTGAGAGTTTTAACCAAACCTTTATTTTTCACTTACTTTTAGACCTTGAAATAACATAATTATGATTTTTTAATAATGACATGTATAGGAATATGTATAAGGTATGTAATGGTATATATGAACATGTATATAGTATGTACCTGAAAAAAAATGGTTTTATATTGAATAGGTTTCTTATGTATGTAAATATATAGTCTAAAGATACAAAATAAAATACAGTATAAATTTACATTGAAAGTAATCATTGTTGCATATGTTTGAAATCATTCTCATCCAAAATATATGGACCTTGCTCTAAAAGTGATTGCTTCAATCGTTACGAAATAATTTGCGCGTTACATTCTATATTTACATCAATTTAATGACCCCGTCTTTTCCAATAAATCTATTATTCATTTTGTTTACATTTTGCCAATGTTTTAAGCATTTATATTTTAAAAATTCTTATTACAGGAACTATGAGTGGTGGTGGCAGGAATGTAAGCAGAGGACGTATGGGACAATCTGTTGTCGCCTCGAATATTAATCCAAGAGAATTAGAAAACATGGAAACTGGATTACAGAAATTAGAACAGCGATTAGGCGAGTTACGACAGAATCAAAACGCTCTAGAAAATACCGCGAGCACTCTTGCACCGGAACTACGACAAATGAAAATTCATTTGGAAAAATATACCATAGAACTTCAGGTACTGTTCCTTATTTATCCTTAATGTAAAATTATTTTAATTAACTGCCCACAAAATAAAACGTTTACGGAAGAAAATACATAAAAATTCATTTTGTGTAGAGTTTAACACAGCAACAACCGAAACTCTCCGATCAATTAAAAGCACAAGAAACGAAAGCGAAATCATCGAAAGCTGATACGGGAAAAGTAGCAAAATTAACTACAACCGTAGACAATAAACGAACAGCTTTTGAACATGCAGTAGCAAATACGACTGCATTACAAGGAGAAGCTGACAGATATACAGCGGAGATTAAAGAAAAAACCTATGGCAAAGTTGCAGCGATTGATAAGAAAATCAAAGAAGTCGCCAAAGCAATGGAAAAATGTAAAGCTGAGATTACAAGACTTAAAGTTGCTGTTAAAACGGCGGATCGGTATGTTATTTTATGTTATAAATTACCTGAATTTCTATTTTAATTAAATTGAATCTACTTATAAAACGAACATAAAAATGCCCCCCTTCAAATTAATTCCCACTGGACATATTGCGTATATATCAACATGGTTTCCAATTTAGAGTTCACTCTTGATATTGAGAGGTTTGATGTTTCTAGAAAAAAAAAATGATGGATAAACGAGTGTCTACTCCTGATTACGAAGACTTCTTATTTCGTAAATCTTTAACAACTCATACAAAAGGATCTCATTTTTTGTCGTTTTCTAAACTTATGAGGGGTCAACCAGAAGAGTTATTATTGTATAAGAGGTTAGCGATACAACAAGTTTGGATAACACTTAAATGAATAAATCATAAATAATTCTTAAGATGTTTTTATGGGGTTGTAGAAATGTGAAGAAATCTCAAGAAAAAATAGCTACTATGAAACAAGATATAGAGAATTCTGCAAATTCATTAATAAAGATGAGAGCTGAAAGAGATGAGATTGAAACAGACGCAAGGAAACTATTAACTTTACTTGATGAAACAGAAGCAGAGATGAAGAAAATCGCCGAAAATTTTTCTGGCAAGTATTTTAAATTTAATTGTTTTCTATTTGTTAACAAGAAATTTTTCTATACGAGAACTGTTTAATAAAACTAGTAAAGCTCAAAACATGGAATCCATTTAACAAAAAATATATATGAAACTATGAAATCTCAAAACATGGTATCCATTTAACAAAAATCATATATGAAAGGAACTCTATGAAATCTCGTTTTTAGGTCATATGTTGACATTAGTGGCTTCCAACTATGTTTCTTTCATTTTATTAACAACTAGATTGAGAGTGGCTATTACATGGTATGTAGAATGTCAAAACGCGGAGTGCACGCAGGTGTAACACTCTTTGTTTACAATAAATGGCTATAGGACAAGTAGAAACATCTTGTGACCATTTTTGGACACTATTTGGACCCGTTGTCTGGACAAATTCAGACAACAGCTCAACTCTAATTAAACCTTACTTTTATTATCTTCAAACAGCTTATCATGAATAGTCACACCATATTTACCAATCGTTTTAGTGATTTCTACGATTCTCACATACACATCGTACCCAATGGTTTGTTTTAACATAAAAGTTTTTTGAGGAGCCGCACCTATAATTCAAGAATTCTTTACTCTCTGACTAAGTTCCAGCAGTGACTTAGAAATTGCATCATCTTTTAAAGTTTCAACACGATATTTCTAACTTTTAAATGAACTGATGAGCAGTTTTATGAAATAATCATTTTATTTAAGTCTCTTAAATAGAACTATCCTTGTACAGTTTGCTCTCCATTGCATAGATTTCGTGTGCAATATTGTGCGCTAAAGTTCCGATCAGTTTCATCGATAGGGAATTTTCAATTATTGCTTAGGTGGACCTCGTCTTTCGAAAAAAACTTCTTACGGCAACTCTCATTACTCTTAACGATTACCTGGCTTCTGTTATATGCGAATTTGATGAAGTTGATGGATTCTCTAAGTCGTAATTTTTTTTGGAACTGGCAGACGTATCTACTCTAAATAATTCTTAAAGCGTTAACTTATTTTTCGCTTTTCTTTTCCAGCCTTTGTATTTGAACTGGTAGCTGGATAGTTTTGTTTCTTAAATAGGGAGGATATATCACATTAAACAATGTAGAAGATAAAATGATAGTGTAAAAAATTTAAAATAAATTTAAAATAAGATTTCAATTTTGTCACATTCACAATCAATTTACCATCTTTTAGTTTTGTCACCCCAGACAAATGTCTGGGTTTTCCGTCCCTAGAGCGACCCTGATAATCTCATATTTGACATTATATATCAATGTTGTAGTTTTTTAATTTATTGATTAGAATTGAGTTTGTTATGAAGTTTAGTAATTTAGTAAACATTTGGATGTTTAGTAAAAAAAATTTCTGCTGCTTGAACATAGTTACAGTTTTTATGTGTATCATAATCCTTATACAAAACAGGATTTAGCTCCTTATAGATTTAAGTTATGTATTCAATTATATAATTGCAATATAAATTTATTAGGACTGAAAAAAGAAGTAGCTGAACTAAATAAAACTGAGATGGAAATTAAAGCTGAAAAAATTGAATTAGATCAGAAGTTGAAAACATTGAAAGAAAAATTGGATGACTATAATAATAGAATAAAAACACTTCGTACTAAAGTAAGTTATTAGTAAAATATTATGCTGTCGTAATATATCAAATAAAACATGTAAAGAATTTAAAATTATGAGAGATCAGAATGCTTACAATATTCTAACTTTTTTTTAATTTTAAATTCTTTACATTTCTTATGTTTTATATCTGTTTTTTACAATATTGTAGTACCTGTAGATGCTTTAATAGCGACACTGGTCGTAGTAAAATAAAATTTGAATAAGGAAATACATTTATTTTTGAATATTATGCTATTTTAAATTACTCGAATTTATGAACAAATTGAGGAAAAAGAAATTAATACTTAATGTTAATAAAACAATTTGAATTCTCTTCAGTAATAAAAATCAAAACTCTCTTGAAAATATAACATGTGGAAAGGTTGATTTAAGTGTACAAAATAAAGCAAAATGTTTAGGAATTTATCTTGACAGTAGTCTAAATTGGAAAGAACACATCTTATACTTAGGTACAAAGCTTGTAATGTCATTTACTCTTTCAGAGTTACTGTTAAAAACGTTAATAGTAACATAATGAAGGAGGTGTATCATGTAATCTTTGAATCATTGATTCGATTTGGCATCATTTTCTGGGGGCAGAGTGCATACTGATAAAAAATATTTATTTTTCAAAAGCGAGCTCTGACAATTATGTATAGCATGAAATACAGACAATCATGCAGAAATGTTTTTAAGAACAAAGAGAGACTGACAGTTTTAGCAATAAATATATTTGAATAATTAATGTTTAATTTTAAGCATTGTGACAGTATCTATTATCTCTTATAGATACATATGGAGATACATAAACGAAACTCCCACTCGCGACGCTGCTAATGGGGAGCCTTAGCGTTTGTCACAATAAAGGCACAACTAGATATTATACTATTTCGGTCTTCAGGAAGTTGCTTCGATTGCCAGGTCAGTTTAAAGTGAGACCGCACTCCGAACTGATGCTGTTGTTCGTCGGTCCTCAGTCACTACTGAGGGCTTGAGGTAGCTTCGAGTCTTCTGAGTTGTGCAGAGGTTCTCGTTTTTACTATAGGGTACCTGTAAATGAACTTAATACTAATAAGTGAAACAGCATTAAAATTATAACAAAATCGTGTATTATACAAAATATACAATTGGAGGAATAAAACATATATGTTCAATCAAATAAGAAATCGTATAAATGAATGTTAAATAAAATAAGCGGTATTCAAGCGGCCTTATATTTCATGATACAAAAAAAGTTTAATTAGCAGAATAAAGACGGCTCATAGCAAAGCGGTAGTGCAATATTCATAATACTTAAAAAACGGCACGACAGATGAACACAGCGCTGCTGTTACGATTATCTAGTGACTATTTCTAATCTTGCCCATAGATTAGTTAGACCCACCCACTGTACATGTAGGTAACACAGCAAGTTGTGATTGCGCTGCTCCTGCCGAGTGAACGCTATTAACCCGACGGCACGTTTATTAGATATATACACCCTGTGTAGTCAGCGGGAATACGGCAGACACGTAACACAACGGGTTGCATTGCTGTTACTGTTGTCTAATGACTATTTCCAACCTCGCACACAGATTAGTTAGACGCCCCCACCCTACATATAGGCAACACAGCTCGCTGCGCTGCTGTTACCCCTGCCGAGTGAACGCTACTAACCCGACGGCACGTTAGTTAGAAATACACACTTTACCAGGTGCTGTAGACGATAGATTCGTAACACAGTGGAAAGCACTGTGTTAGGCCGGAATAGGTTAGGTTAGGCTAGGCCGGAAGAAAGGGTACGGTTATTCAAAAGCATGCTATTTATAGGCCAAGAGCCATGTGTATCTCTAGCTGCTTGCCGTAGAACGTGTGAAACGTCGTAACACATCACGTTCTGATCCGCTACGGGTACCCATAGAAAAGAGTATTCTCGAGAGTTAAAACATAAATAAATTATATTATTAACAAAACTGAATACACGATTAGGAGAAGGCAAAAGATATTTTATATAATATATCGGTATGTAATGCTGGCGACAGGTAATCATCTTTCCTTTAATGTAGCATTCGCCACGCACCAGCGGTACTATCTATCTCTCTCTTTCTCACCTATACGCTAGCATAAAAACTCCAATTATCCCTTCTCAAATCATTTATATCGCACATCGGCCGGAATCTATCATTATATTTGTTTACATTTATAATGTAATTATTACAATGTTTTAAATAATCTTTAAATTTTAAATACAACGGAATTTTTTTTATATGTATAGTAATTAATTCCCCAAATTAATTAACTTATCTTAACATTTATAACAATTTTATTTAAAAAAAATAGAATATGAAAAGGTATCCCATTGGTATTTATACAAATATTATGTGTTGAACGTTATTTTATATTTGATGTCCCGAATTAATTTCATTTTTCTTTTATTATATACGCAACTTTGTTACAGCATAAGGAGAAATTTAAATTGCGAAACTCATGACCCAACGAAACTCATTACATGCCCCTTTAACTCCACACTACGAATATACTCAGTTACATAGATTATCCACTGTATTGAAGGTCTCACCGATGAATTCGCTCAGAAGAATTCATTGGAAAACATTTTTTGTTAGAATAAAGTCATGCGAAATTTGTTTTGTTGTTCTGGTATTGGTTGTCTGGAAAAACATATTATTTAGTATTAGGTGTAGAACGAATTTAACATGTTCTCTTGCACTGTGCTCGAAATTTATTGTCATGGGAGAGATATTAAGCGTGTTATAATTCTTTAATTTGTTGTTTAATATAATTATACTTCTTGATTTCTATCGTATAGTTCAGAAGCAACAATCCATTTATTTGTAATTCCATGCATTCTCACTCAGTCTATTGCTTTCAATTGTAATTAATCCGTGGAAACGGGAGATAATGGAGCGAGTGACTATGTATGGAATGAAAAGGGGAATGAGGAATGAAGGGGAATATTTGGCAGTAGACTAAGAATGGATAAGGAAGGTATTAAGGAAAGTAAGGAATGGGAAGGCTAGGTGGGATGAATCTAAGGGTGCTAGAGAGGAGTGGATAAGAGAGGGTTACAAGATGAAAGAAAGGGCTAGAAGAAAATACGAGGAGGAAATAAGTAAAATGTGTAGCGAGTTGTAAATCGGTCAAGGATTTTCAGCTCATCTTGCCGCCGTTTTATAATACCAAAACTATTATAATAGTATCGGAACAGCAAGCATATTTGTGGCGACTTATTTTTATTATTATTTGTATTATTATAGGTAGTAAGGATAGTTTACTAAAGATATATATAATTTTATGTTTACTATTAGATGTCACAACTGAAATATCAACAAATACCTGATCAGGAGTTGCCAGAATTCATCGTGTATACAAAGGAAGATCTAGCTGAAAGGGAACTGGCAAACATACAACGTGAACTATCTGCATATGAAGAGGAAATGAAAACAGCGAAACCCAATCTTAATGCTATTCAGGTAGATTGTTTTAATACAATTATACATGCTTGTTTATAATATGATAATATAAATAATTTATAATATAATGGGGATCTCTATAATTTAAGAATATCTCTGGGGATGATGAAAAAATCTGTCTATTGAAAGAACGAGATTTGATTATTTTGTTAAAAATCGTTTATTTACTGTTGCTTAATACGAGTCATGTCCCCGCCATTGTTCCTTAATAGTTCAAATAAGCTATAGGCAAGTACAATCTGTTATGGTTTATGTCCAATAGGTTGCACTCAGAAGGAAAGAATAGAGGAGGCTAGCTACAATAATAAGTGATTTGAAGTACAAAAATGCTTAAGATAGGCATATCGAGATTTTCATTTCTAACATTTCCTTCAATTTACATAAGAGAGGCCTTAATCTATGATCAAAAAAATTTTGCTAAATTTAAGCTGTGTAGTAACGTCTGCAACTCTGCCTGTTCGGTCACGATATTATGAACTGGCAGAATATTATCCCTAATTATTATAGACTAACAAAAACATTAAAAGAACCAATTCCAATGTCAAACAACATACATAATTAATTACCACATCAAACAAAGCAACTTTCAGTCGAGGACTTTTAAGATAAAAATCAACAAGTGTCTCAGATCCAAATTTAAACGATCCAAATAGCGAAAAATGGCAAACAGTCCGTAATAATACAAAACATCGAACTAGAATTAACTGGAGCAATAGAACAATTCGTGCCAATTCGCAAGGTTATTAAGCATCCAATCAAGCCCTGGTTCAATTCGAATATCTCAAAACTAATACAAGTGAAAAGACGAGGGTGGGGCAGGTACAAAGCAGAAAGAACGAATGAAACCTATTTGAATTATAGATATAGCAAATAAAACTACAGCCGAGATCAGAAAAACAAAGTCCAATTACGATTAATCAATTTTAGAAAATAAAAACAAATTTTTCAATTACATCACAAACACCTACAATTCAAAGTTTAGACCAATCTCACTGGTGGACGAAAATGCAGACGAACCAATCACGGATCACGAACAATTGCGAATACATTAGCGAACCATTTTCAGAGTGACTGTACGGGAAACTTATGGTCCGTTCCCGCAAATACAAAGACAAACAACTAGCACAGAAACGATCGATATCAGTCCCCAACGGGTCTTACTCGATTAACATCAACTTGGGCCCTGGACCTGACGAGATACGAGCTACATTTATCCAAAAGTGCGCAGATATAGTAAGTTCTCTCCTAGCAGAAGTGATGAACCACTCGCTATCAACGGGTCAAGTCCCTATGGACTGGAAAATAGCTAAAATCATTCCGATACATAAGAAAGGAGATAAAACTAAGGCGGAAAACTACACACCGATTAGCCTGACTTCGATCATCTGCAAGTGCATGAAAAAAATGATAGCTGAACACCTTACTAAATTCCTACTAAACAAGGGAACAATTACTAATGTGCAGCGCGGTTTTATGCCTAGACGATCCACAACTAGCACAATGTTAATAATATTAAATGATCTGAAGATAATTTTCGACATAGCGCACCTGTAACTCCCACCAACTTTAAGTTGTCTACGCTGCAGGAATAAAAATAATAATAGATTGAACGCCTTTTATTCACTTCATGAATACTGGACAGTTGATTTCAATGCTCTGCTATTGGTACGATAATTTCCAAATAGTTAATGTTTATTGTTTTGTGAGACGTTTATGTACTACATTTATATTTTTATATGTTCTTAACGAACTTGAATTATTGTTGAGAGTTGTTAAACCATGTGTTATATGAAATGAATAAATAAGTAAGTGTTACATGAAATTTACATATGAAATATGAAATTCATAAATAAATATATGAAATAAATAAATAATATCTACATTTTTACGGAATGTAAAATACGTACTTAGTTTAGTGCTACTAACTACTAGCGAATAGAAAAGGTGTTTTACAGTTGTTTGATGTCAACAGGACGATAGTTTCACCAAAAAACCGGTATTTTAGTTTATGTGGTTTAGTCTGTTATTGCACCCAGTTATACTGATTGGTAATTAATTTATTATCCCTGGTAAAAATAAAATTCCGATAGGATTAGAGTTTTTATTCCCTGAATTATTTCTTATATGCTTACTTGACGATTTTTACATATTTTGCTAATATATATTGTTTTTAATTTAGTTTTTAATATTGTTTTTAATAAATTCTTCAGGAATATAAAAAGAAACAAAACGTGTACGTTCAGAGGTCAGATGAACTTCAAGAGGTGAGCGAAAAACGTAAAAAAATGCGAGGACATTACGATGCTCTTAATGCGCGAAGAAAAGAAGAATTTATAACGGGCTTCAATATTATTAAATTGAAATTAAAAGAAATGTATCAGTTAATTACATTAGGTGGCGATGCTGATCTCGAATTGTTGGATACATTTGATCCATTTAATGAAGGAGTTCAATTCAGGTATGAAACTCTTTGTTTGTAATTAGATAGGTGCTAATTTCGAAAATTGTAAATGATAAGGAAAATTAATAATTAGTTTAAAAATTGAGGCAGGGTGGACACGTGTTTCTGGTATAGTGGTGTAGCCTTTATCAACCCTTTCCAACTATAGGCGCAATGTATCATTGCATCGAATTGCGAATCCGATACTTAACAAGTACGCTATATATGCCTCTGAGAAGCGTCGGACCACCTTAAAGTTGGCTAAAGTTGTTTCTACAGTGATCTTAATTGAAAATGGACTTTGACAATCAAAGCTCAACACCTTAACAACACTCATATGTCATCCCCAGTATTAGAGTACTTTTTAAGACTTCTTTCAATGAAGAATGTAACTAGTATTTACTGTTTGCAGTAAGACAGATATTTAATTATATAGGTGCTTTTTGGAAAATTGTAAATGATAAGGAAAATTAATAATTACTTTAAAACACGTGTCCACCCTGCCTCAATTTTTCTTTAGTTACTTTCTTCAGTTCTTTATTTGTAATTGTACTTATATTTTCATTTTAAATTTCTTGATAATGAAATAGTACTCAAAGGTACTAAGGTGAAGAGAACATGTTAGACAAGTGTAGTAAAAGTATCTGTAATTTGAAATGAATTTTGACGGAAATTTACTGGGAAAATTACCGGTATGGTAAAAATATATATTTCGAAAAAAATGTATTGTTTAAAGAAAATACATATTTTGTTTAAGGTGTAGAAAATCACGCACACTTTAATTTAAGACCAAATAGTATTATATTGACGAAACATGTTTTAGATAATATAATAGAAACATGTTTTTTTGAAAAAATAGAAACATGTTTCTATAAACTGTTGTAAATACAATATGGTTACCTTAATTTTAGTATAAATTACCTTGCCTTACCGGTAACTTTCTAGATTTATAGTACGACTGAAGGTCAACTCTTATCGAAATTAGAAGTTTTTATTTTAATAACAAGCAATATAAATTACATTATCGTCAGATTTTATTGTGCATATAATTTAATGTCAGTTTGAGAAATTATTGGTTGTAATTTGTATAAATTGATTTGATATAATGAAACTAAATGAATACAAAAATTATATTGTTTTAAAAAGGGTTCGACCACCGAGAAAAACATGGAAGCATATCGCAAATCTTTCGGGCGGAGAGAAAACATTATCCTCGCTGGCTTTAGTATTTGCACTTCATTATTACAAACCGTCGCCGCTGTATGTAATGGATGAAATCGACGCTGCGCTTGATTTCAAAAATGTATCTATTGTAGGAAACTACATAAAAGTAAGATATGTAATTGTTTTTATCTTTCACGCACATAGGACATGTATATATTACCAAATCCGGATTTAAGATGAATGAGCCCGTTAACTAATACATTATGAAGGCCCTTTTGTATAACTTTGTATACAAGTAAATGTGGCCTTTTTGTGTTCAGAGCTTTAAAATCTCGTCGCTTTTTGAACCGATTGGGATGAAATTAGGTGAATAGATGCCAAATGCTTGCAAGTTTGCCTTCTTAATATTTTGTTTTATTCCTGCATCCAAGGTGGTTGAAATTCGCCATATTTAATTTTCTTGCGAATTTTTAACTAAATTGTGCAAGGTGGATAGTACATTATAACCTGCATTAAATAAACTTGTTAAATAATAAACCAAATATCCGCGCTTTTAATCATTTTACGAGGCCTATAAAATTTCGTTTAAAAACATTTTGTTATCAGGAATCACCTTTCCAAACTTACGAGTATCTAAATTTTTTTTAAATTTTATATCGAAATGTCTTTTCCCTTCAAGTATAACAATTTTTAATATGGGTTGTTAACAGAGCAGACGATTTCGTTTCGAAATTTTTTACCTTTAAAGAAATTGCATTATTTTAAATAACTTAAAGTTAGTATTAATTAAATAACTCAAAGTTAGTGCTATATACGACTTAACGATCTTTATGAGGAAGATATGAGAAGTACCCATGTTTGGATACAGATGGCACTTTTTGTCAAAATGTGCACTATCGATTGTTCCTCAACTAGTGTTGTTTTGAGAGTTGTTACCAATATTAGTTAGTGGGCAAAAAAGAAGTTGAATGCAGTTTAGAAGGATAATGCACCTTTGATAACTACAATCAGATACTGCATGAATTTAGACGTGGCTTAAGATCTATCGTTGATGAGGAGCGCGCAGGTTGTCCAATTAAAGTGACTACGTACGATATGATCAAGTTCGTGAAATTGTGTTGGCAGACCACCGGGTGAAGATTAGAGATAGAGCTAATATGATAAATATCTCAACTAAACGCGTGCAAAAAAATGAGCATCAAAAAGCCGAGGTAGATGCCACGTCTACTGACTATTGATCAAAAAGGGAATCGCGTGATAACTTCAAACCAATGTTTAGTCAAGTTTAAGCGTAATATGACTGAGTTCCTACGACTTTTTGTGGGTTTAGACGAGACATGGGTATATCAGTAAAAGTCAGTCGGCACAATGGGGTTTTCGCACGCACGGAAGACGATTTCAACAGGCGGAAATGTTATGACGACGATATTTTGGGTTTCGCAAGGCATAATCTCAATTGATTATTTGGAGAAGGGAAGGATAATTAGGGACAGTTCTATGCTGATTTATTGGATAGATTTGTCAATGAATTAACAGAAAACAGCCCCACCTAGTGAAGAAAAAATCTGTTCTCTCATGATAATGCCCCGAGCCACTCATCAGTAATTACGACAACACACTTACTTCTTCCTCCTGAACTCCCCCTTCTTGATTCTTGAAACAATGGCTTCAAGGAAGGGGGTTAAAAAAATGAAGAGATCATTACTGAAATAGAGACAATTGCGAAATGTAAAACCAAAATGTAAAACAATTGCGTTGTTTTCCTTAACACAGGTTTTTATCATATCATCCTCGTAACACTAAATGGTCTTTGTAAGGTTCTTTTTAAAGCTAAATATACTGAGTGAATTTTCTGAAGCCAATTAAAATCATTCAGAAACTTTATAAACACCTACTAATTTATATATATTTTGATAGTACTTCTTTAAAAGAATGATTACATGAAGTGTAATGATATATATTTCTCTAGATGTGGTTCATTTGACTTCAAAAATTTACCAAAAGTATCCCTCTAAATTGATATTTTTAATGCTTCATATATTATTAAATAATACATTGTAACGTGTACAATAAAATATGGGTCTTATGATAAACTTTGATGCATCATTGGGTTTTTAACTTTTTATTATAAAATTTTTATGTCAAGTTCGCAATTTAATAAAATATACAATATTTGTAGGATAGAACGAAAAACGCACAATTCATAATAATATCGTTGCGATCTAACATGTTCGAACTATGTGATTATCTCACTGGTATCTACAAGATTCACAATTGTACGAAATCACTTACAATAAATCCTCGAGTTTTCGATCAACGTCAGACGCAACATTTAACTGGTTTAGTCGAAAGAGGTAATGATCAAGTAGTTCCTACACAAGATGTGAACATCTCTGATACTCAAACTCAGGTAACTTTTTTTTTCAATTATAAGTAATTGTGTAGTTCAGAAAATGCCAGTTAAAATATAGTTTAAGTAATTTGTGTGATATATCATCTTATAGTTATATTAACTATTAAGCCCATATATAACAAATTGTCTATATTGTTCTTAGGGTTAAAAGCTAATACTAAAACGATTCAGTGGGGGTTAATATATATCAACATCTTAAATGGTCCCTCATTCCATCATCCCACATTTAGTATCACTGTTGACTTAAATGTTGAATGCATCGATTCCAACAGCGGTCTCTATTTTGACTTTAAACGAAGTAATTGCGTGGAGCTTAATAGGTATTTATCAAACATTGACTGGCTAAACTTGCTTAATAAGACTGATATTAACGAAGGGTGTAGTTTATTCTATGATATTATTTTTTGTGCAATTGATTTATTCATTTTCCTAAAAAGGACTCAAAAATCTAACTTCCCTCCTTGGTTTTCGCAGGAATTAATCTATATAATAAAACAGAACAAAGCTGCACAGTTCAATTAAAAGGAAACACGTTGTGCTCGTGACTATGAGTTGTTTCGTGAGTTAAGGAGTCGAACAAAAATAATGATATCCGAATCAAATAATGTAAATATCGAACATGTTCAAAACTGTATTACCACTGACCCTAAAAGCTACTGGAGGTTTATTAGGTCCAAAAAATCTGGTAGCTCTGATATTCCCAACGTTATGATAAACTCTAAAACAGGAGAAACAGGTTGTGCGAAGGAAATTTTTGACCTTTTTCAATGTTATTTTATGCCTGTCTATAACGAGTCCAATTATAAAACTACAAATGTAGTCTATGAGGATTCCTGCAGTAACATATCTAATATGACTTACGATGAAGTAAAGGTATTTGAAAGCTTAATGGAATTGAGTGTAAACATGGGTCCCGGTCCAGATAACGTTCCGCCTATATTTTCACTTTGTTGTGCTGAATCTTTGTGTATTCCCTTGAAGTTTCTGTTTCAATTATCTATAAATCAGGGTGTATTCCCAACTATTTGGAAACACTCATTCATTATACCCATTTTCGAAAAGGGTAGAAAAAATGATGTGTGTAACTACAGACCCATAACCATACAAGCTGCCATTTCCAAGTTGATGGACAAAATGGTATGCGGACTTCTCACAGCGGAATTCCAACATACGATGATAAAACACCAACATGGGTTTGTTAGAGGTCGGTCTATAACAACAAATCTATTTATATATACAAACGAATAATTACGGCTCCCTTGAATAATTACATAAGATGTGAATCTGATTTAGATCATTTTGCTTTACAGGTTCCTTCTAGGACCAATAGAGAACAGTATTTGCTGCGTCATACATTTCACAGATCTAATTACGGTTAATATGGGCCACACAACAGTATAGCAATTATATGCAATAAATTTAATAGTAGTCATAATATAATTGGAGTAACCAAGACAAGCTTTCTCTATTGGTGTCTGAGGTACTTGGAGATAATTTGTGCGGAAAATTGTTATAACTATATTACTGCTTGTTTACCTACATTGTAACTTTTCTATATAATTTTGTTGTATAGTGTAATGGTATTTACCGTTTAAATAAATAATTCCGTATACATAGTTACGATTGTTGGAGGAAATAAACTCCTACTGATTTCGTTTCACTTGGGTTATCAATTCCAATTTATCCTACCTATAATAATAACTCTGTAATTAGACGAGTTGACAAGTTTAATGAAAATTTATAGCTGTTACCTGATGGTTGAAGTACGTATATGCTCTGCCTGGTTTTTAAGCTATTTCGACGTTCGTTTCATCAATGGTTGAATTCGAAATTGATTGACTCATCTGTGAATATGTGTCGTCTGCTTTACACAGAGTGCCTTTTACATTAAGAGGTTCTTTTGGAGTTTGGGTGCTTGTTGAGTAGTTTTTTCCCTAGTCTCTATGCTCTCCAAGAAAGCTTTATTGTGTTATATATATATATATATATATATGCGAGTATAATCTGTTGAGTAGTTGTTTGTCTTCATGGTTATATCTCGCCTGGCAGGCATTTCAGTATACCAACGTTTCGCCAAAGTCACATCTGGCATTGTCGAAGCGAACAGAAAGTCATCTTTCGATTTTCTCTAAGCCTCGATAATAACCCTGAAGACAAACAACTACTCAACAGATTACACTCGCGGAAACCTCAAATTTATATATTTTGTATATTTATATATATACATATTGTTATATATAATGTTCACTTTTTATTTATTTTGTTCGCCTTGTTAATGTTTTTCTGAATCTTGTTCCGCAATAGATCACATATTTGAATGATATTTACTATCAAGTGAAAAGTTGGAAATAATATTTATTGTATATATATATATATATATATATATATATATATATATTATAATGTGTTTTTTTTCAATGTATAAAACTAGACTTGAATCTTTTAATAGGAT
>WYDF02258565.1:0-19550 GCA_009867245.2 Adranes taylori
CTCCAACAAGATGGACCGATGACATCAAGAAAACAGTAACGAACTGGATACAGGTGGCGCAAAACAGGACCGTTTGGGCGGACATGCCAGAGGCCTACGTTCAGCAGTGGACATCAGGGGCTATTTGATGATGATGATGATGATGAATAAACTTCTTTAAACTTTGTTATAATTCCGCAATAAAGATTATTTTAAAAAACCGTTCATCGAGAACGGAATTATAATTCAAGTGGTAGAGAATCAGTACAATTTCAGCAACTTATAAAGATTGTTGCCTGAAAAGTTCTTCACAGAGTAGCGCAATAAGAGATTCAAGTGATTCAGGTGATTTAGGACATTCTTTAAAAATTAACTAGAAGATACCTATAAATGAACAGCATTTTAAACGACGATTTGTATATAAAATCATATATCCAGTTACATGTTATAAGTTGCCTCCGTATAAATCATTTCTGCTCATGCTTTGAACTGTTACCTAGACTTCTGAATAGAAGTTAGCTTTAGTGTCTTCCTCAGCATCTTCGGCGGGTGAATAACTTGGACGAGCGATAGATTCTTTACTCTTCCTTTGAATTTGGTAAACAAACTACTCTCTATTTCCGAACTTTCATTGTCTAAAAAATAACAAAAGTTAAATTTTATGAAGAATAAACTTTTTTTCTCTGTGTAAATCATCTAGGAATATAAGAAAAAATGTATACATGTAGAAAAATATTATTTCATGAATAGATATAGCGATTTACACAGTTTTATTTTAAAATGTTTTTGTAGAGGCAATCTGAGATACAACAAATTAAAGATATGTTCGTTTTCTTCGGTGAAAGGAAATTTTATAAAAATTCGTTTAAGTAAAATGAGTAAGTAAGCTAATATAAATAAATGATTTTCATAATTTAATTAGGAGAGCTACTTTTCTTGTCTCATAATATGTCTGTATCTTACCAAATCCCGACACATTATAACCCACAAAAAGACACTTACGTCCAGACCGTCATCCTAGTATATTATAGAAATGTGGGTAGTTAGTTGGACAATAGTTTTACTTCAAGTGCAATGCTGCATGAAACTGCTGTAGTGCCCTTTTCTCACTAACCTCGTGGGCATTATTCGCTAATGACGCAATACAATACTCGTTAACTTAATGATCACGTTTTATAAGTGTGTATGTGTATACGGTTTTTCGTATGAGTTTCTGTATTTGCGGATAATTATGTTCTCGTACTAAACATGATATTATATTAAGTCCAATGCATAACAAGGACCCTTAAGTCTAATAATGAAATTAATAATTTTTGGATCTTGACAAAATACATATTCATCGGGGAATTGAACTCAGAAATGAATTTAATCAAGCTATGTATGGTTGGCTTGTTTAAATTATATAAAACATTTGTCGTAACATAGACTAGCGCCCTCGTAGTATAAGAGGTCCGAGTACGATTCCAGGATAAATAGAATTTTTTTTAAGTTATGAAAATTTTTAATTTCATAAGTACTATTTCTTATTAATCACTATACTAACAGCTACTATGAACACATTTGTATTACATATGTACTACAGAAGGGTCTTCAGGATCCACAATAATAAAGTTACAATAAAATTATATTTCAAAACACTTATGGCACAATTTTTTGCAACATTCATTGTAAATGGGCAATCTGCACATGCCAAATTGTATAGCAGTTTTCCTATCCTTGTTGGTGGGGCATATGGCACACATTTCCCTCTTTCCTTTTTCATGACGTGCTTGTGGTTGCTCAAAAATAGGATAAGCGACATCCAGTAATTCAGAAATGATGATTCCTAGTTTCATGGACACAGCTTTGTTGCGAGATATTTATCTATAAATTGCTTCCCCAGAGTTTAGAGAAATGAATATCATTTTATCTCTTTGGATACAAATTGCTACAACACTCGACAATTTACACCTGGAGTATTCAATATAGTAAAAAAATGGCAATTGGCCAGCGGCTGGTTCTTCTGGATACCGAGCATAAAGCAAATTTTGATATAAAACGTCAACTCCGGATGTTGTTTCATTATTCAAATGAATCATCTCAGGCTCTTTGGTTGTTTCGTTGACAGAATTGTCATGATGCACGCTAGAAGTTAATATAAAGGTTTTGCTTATTCTTTGGCACACAGCTTACTACGGTAGTTGAAGAAGTAAATCCAAACACTGACGAATGAATTTCACGCTTTGGATTGGTAAAAATTGAGGTTGTAAACATTTATTATTTTTTCTCAAAGCCTCCACATAGGTAACTTTTTTCTTGTGTTCATCAACCAGTTCCACTGTACTGTACCAATTATCCTCTGCGATGTTTCTGTTGGAGGATTTAACATAGTCCAATAGCCGAAGAACCACTCTTGTCGGATTCAATAATGTAGGTTTAGATGCACCAATAACTTTTATTTCGGATCCGGATACATCTCTGCATTTAGTCAATAATACGTCTTATCGTCAGCCAAAACCTTAATTTTGATGCCATATCAGTGTTCGCTCCTTCTTTTGGGTTTCGACATTGTCACATATGAGGTGCAATGAACACGAGAATCTTGCCAAATTCATAGTGGTACGAAAACTGGGCCTTCCTGACCCTCTGTTGCCCACATAGAACAGATGTCCTCATTCCAGTTTTGAAAATGGATTGCAGATACAAAAATTTAAAACTAGTAGGATATGTTACAGTACATAAATTGAAAAAAAAACTTCAAATTATTTCTGAAACCATTTAGGACACAATTTTTGCAACATTGATTGCAAATGAGCAATCTACACATGTCACACCGTGTAGCAGTTTTTCTATTTTGTTGTTGGGGCATATGGCACACCTTTTTCTCTTTCTTTCTTCGTGAGGTGCTTGTGGTTGCTCAGAAATAGAAATAGCGACTCCCAATAGTTCAGAAATGAGGATACTTACTTTTGTGCGCACCATTTTGTTGGCCATTCTGAGTCGCAGATGTTCATCTATTAATTGCTTCCCCAGAGTTTTGGGAAATAAATATCATTTTATTTCTTGGCCGTTTGATGCAAATTGGTACAACACTCCGGAATTTACACCTGCAATATTCAATACAGCAAAAAAATGCCATTGGCCAGCGGTTGATTCTTCTAGTTACTGAATGTAAACCACATTTTGTATCTAAAGCGTCAACCCCGGATTATTCAAATAAATCATCTCGGCTTTCTGCTTGCTTCGTTGACAGAATTGTCATAATGCATGTTAGAAATTATTTAATGCTTTTAGTTCTTCTTTTAACTTATTTTTACACATAGCTTATCATAGTGGTTGAAGAAGTAAATACAAATGCAGATGAATGAATTTCACGCTTTAGTTAGGTAAAAATTCAGGTGGTAAACATTTCTTATTTTTTCTGTCCCCACATAGGTAACTGTTTTTCTTGAGTTCATCTACGAGCTCCACTGTACTGTATCAGTTATGCCGAGCGATGTTTTTGTTGGAGGCTTTAACACATTCCAAAAGCCTAAGAACCACTCTTGTTGGATTCAATAATGTAGCCTTAGATGCACCAATAACTTCTATTTCGGATCCGGTATAAATCCCTGCATTTAGTCAATAATGGATTTTAGCGTCAGCCAAAACGGGCATTTTGATGCCATATTTGGCAGATTAGTTCGGAATGTACATTCAAAATCCAAACTTTCCCCGAAATGGTACAAGCTTTTCATCTGCAGTTACGTAAATTCCCGGCGAATAACATGACTTCGATCTAGCTACAAATTCATCAAATAATTCCGACACATCGGCCAATTTATCAGTTTTCTCTCTTTCTTTTCGGGTTTCGACATTATCACATCTGAGATGAAATAAAAACTAGAATCTTGCCAAATTCATAGTGGTACGAAAACTAGACCTTCCTGTCCCTCTGTTGCCCACATAGAACAGATGTCCTCATTCCAGATTTGAAAATGGATTGCAGATATATAAATCGAAAAAAAAAAATCAAATTATTTCTCACAACATTTAGGACACAACTTTTTGCAAGAGTGATTCAAGTGGGCTATCTACACATGTCACACTGTGTAGCAGTTTTCCTATTTTTGTTGGTGGGGCATATGGCACACCTTTCTTTCTCGCTTTTTTCACGAGCTGCTTATGGTTGCTCAGAAATAGGAATAGCGACTCCCAATAGTTCAGGAATGAGGATACCTACTTTTGTGCGCATCTCTTTGTTGGCCATTCTGAGTCGCAGATCTTCATTTACTAGTTGCTTCCCCAGAGTTTTGGGACATTGTCACATGTGGGACAGTGCAATGCAAACTAGAATCTTACCAAATTCATAGTGGCACGAAAAATAGGCCTTCCGGTCCCATATGTTGCCCACATTACCTGATTTGTAAATGCATTGCAGATACAACAGTCCGAAAAATGCTTTCATTTCAGACAAATTCGTGTTTTCTGTAAAAGAAGATCAAGATTTATTTCGCAACTGAGGAAAGGTTTGGACTTTTTATATTTTTGGCTGGTGGATATTATTTTCAAATTGAAAAACGAATCGTTAATAGCATCTCATTGATAAATCAATAGACTCCAAGCATATGTGAGCTCACCTGAGGGCTTATTACCATCAGCATTAGCAAGGCGAGGCAAGAATGGTAACCAAATAATGAGCTGATGTCCTACCTCTATGAGCTGCTGTTTTCGACCATTTAATATTATCTTTACCATACCAACTGTTCCTGATCAGCAACTCTTCTTCCTCCCACTCGGAATTTTCTTATTCTGTTACGGAATTGTGGTCGCTTAGTATTTCAGTTTTCTCTTCATTCTCGCCACTCTCATCAGCCAATGTTTCTAGTTCCTCTAAACCAGATTCTCTATCTAGCTTTCCAACAGATATACTTCTCCTGTTAGAGTCATTTTCATATTCGAGAATATTTTTGATCTCACTTTCTGTGAATCCCCTGGACGCCATTGCTTTGCATTTACTGAAATAAAATATATGAAAACCATATATTATATGTATTAGGTGATTCCTTATGAATACTAGTACCTGTTGATAAGAAATAAATAATTATCTTGTAAAAAAGAACAAAAAAGCTAGATTCTTTGAAACCAATTAGCAATTATTAAATTGTCGCGTATTTACTGCTGATAGGTCCTTAGGACCCAGTTAAACACAAACTTTACATGTTTTCTATACAAACAACACTGAAGTGCGAAACTATGCCCGCGGAATCAGGCGCATGTTATTGCGGAAATGTACTGATACTGGTTGTCATCGGCGTTGCCAAACTTAAAAAATACAATATCTTCAAAAATATGATGGGTCCTCAGAACCAGTAGTACTTAATAGTAGTACTTAATAAAAAGTACTGTATCAGTAGTACTTAATAAAAAATTTAAATAAAAAATATTTAAAGCTAAAAATTTTGTAATGAAATATTCATGCTACTGTTACATCTTTTCGTGTCTTCAAACCTAAGATGAAGGTAAAATGTTGGTCATTAACTGATAGGAATTAATAAAGATATGTCAGAGATAGATCTTTTTTAAGAAGGTAAATCTATTTCCGAGCACAATAAATTATAAAATTTGATAAGTATTATTATAGAAGAAAACTGTTCTTGTACTGAAAAAATAAATGTGTCTTAAGAAAAGGAACGTAAAGTTTTCTTTTAAGATTAAAGCTAAAACCTACAAATAGGAGTTGTTCATGTTGAATAAATGTAGTCAAAAGCTGAACGAAATTCTAAATATTTAGAATATTGGACAATTTAATGCTTTAAATTATATTAACTGCAAGCCGAGGAATTTAAGCGGAAAAATTAATGTTGTTTTGTTTTGTTTTTCGCATGTGATTCAACACGACGTACAGTTAAATAAAATGTCCATGTCTTTTCGGGATATAAACATAAATTGTTTCAGCTTGGAAGCGCAGAAATTTAGATATTCCGGTATTCCACTATTCTGGTCACACATGTAAATAGAATAATATTAAATTTTTGTTAGCTAAGGAACTAGAAAATTTGTCGCCGTTAACATGCGGATTTCAGGTTTTAAAGTGATTAGTTTTAAAATTAAAGGCTTCGAAAGTTATAAAAAAAATTTAAGTAAGTAGGTGTAAAATTGTAATGAAAGGGTACTTTAATAATTATTTGTAAAAATTAAGGTAAGGTGGACACGTGTTTCTAGCATAGGTTTATAGATGTTTCTTATTCCAAATATAGGCGTAAGGTCTCATTGCGTCGGACTATGAATCCCACACTTAACCATTACTCTATGAATGCCCATACAAACAATTATGAAAATTTCTAATTTAAACATTGATTGTATGTAAGTTTGCATACATTAAGATGTTATATTTTGAATTATTCGCTGTATACAGATATGGTAAAATATATTGTATCAGCCTGTGTTATGCATTTGGACGAATTTACACCTTTTACAAATTGAGATGAACCATTAATGTATGCCAATGCAGCAAGGGACTTTAACAATCAAAGTTCATCTCGTATAAAGCTTGCATTGGGGTTTTTTTCTGAGAAGCATCGGAGCATCCTAAAGATGGCCAAAGTTGCATCTAGAGTGATCTTAATAGAAAAAGGGACTTCAAAGTTCAAACCCTTAGCACATGTGGAGTACGTACTAACACCATATATATATAAAGATATGTAAACAGTATTTAATTATTCGCAGTAAGAAGAATTTTTAAGTAAGTAGGTATTATTTCAAAAATTGTAATGAAAAGATATTTTAATAATTATTTGTAAAAATTTTAATAATTATTTGTATAAATATTTTGTTGTAATTTTTCACTTCAAAAATTGATTAAATACTAATGAAGATAAAATATATTTAAAAATTTGTCTTTGTTTGTACTGAATTGAGAGAAACCTCAAAACTGTTAGTTTAAATATTTTAAAAATATATTTTTCATATTTTATTTCATACCTGTAAGAATCAAAATTCGTTTTTCTTTTTATCGCATATAATGAAATATTTTATAAATCTCTAAATTTGTTTTTCACGTATTTATTTCTTTTTTCGAATTATGATAGTTAATAAAATATTTATTGTAAAAATTTTTATAACAATATTTACAATAATGCTACAAAACTTGTGAGAATGATTTAAAGTCCTCAACCATAGGCAAATAATCAATTAAATATGCACTAATTATATCATTTTAATGGGATGTAAAGCAATCTGTCAGTAGTACTTGAACAGAAGGAACATACTGTTAACAGATTCGATAAATCACTATAACAATATTAACCCCCCACATATCTATAATTCCATTGTTGTAAACGATGTCCATATTATACGTATTGTCATTTAATTGTTAGACTTGTTAGACTGTAAAAGTGTATAAAATCTTTCATAATTTAAATTATGTAAATTATATTAAAACTAACAAAATTTAGACTTGTATGAAAAGTAAATTACAAAGTACTTTACCGGAAATTAATGTAATGCTTTATGAAAAGCAAATACTTTTGGGCGGAGGGAAGGGTTGTTCTCACCGAAGTGACCTGGTGAGAGAGGACTTTGATATAGAACGTAGCTATCCCCTGCTCACAATTATAGGTACCTGAATTCCTTTGTTATGCTTTGTTATATTATAAGATAGCACTTTAGTTTAGCTACTTCTAGCAAAGTTATTAATTGAATGATTGACGCAGAACGTTTTCTTTATAATCACTTACTTAATTTAGAATAAAACATGTGAAGTAAAATTAACAGAATTGTTGCAACAATCTAAAAAAATAATATACATCAGCAGCCTACTTTTTCAGTAAGTGACTTCTTGATCATGTCAGCCTGTTCCAAAAAATTATGCTACGATTTGGTTGATGCAAGACAGGAAAAAAGTAAGGACTTTAATTGAAGCAAAAAGCTGAACAGTAAAATTGGGTCATAAACGTCTAAGAATGCAGTAACGTCGGAAATTGTTCACATTCCTACTTAGTTTGATATTAGAAAGTTTATACATTTAATATTTATAAAGTATGTATAATTCAGGATGGATAGATTAGATGAAAGGAGATTATCATTTAAACATGTGGTATGTTAGTGGTAAGAAAGACAAAGGGTAGTTGTCACTTAGAATTGTTGGCAAACTTCTATTCATGAAATAAAAGTATTTAAAACCAGACCTTCATTATGGGAATTAAAGATTGGCATTAATTTTACCAATGGAACTAATTGCTTTTGTTGTTGATTGTACAAATAATACAGGCCTACATTTATTCGATTGTATCATTTTTCTAGTTTCGATGATGAATTCCTATGTATGTTTGTGTGCTGAATCCAAAAATGACCTTAGTTTCTTTCCATCACATCAGAATTGTTGTAAATTGCAATTTGTCAAAATGTGTTATATATAAAAAAAAAATCATAAATATAGGACGTACTGACAGACTTAAATTCATAGGAAATGCTTCCACCTATCGGTTTATGATGAAAACGTATCGTTGACATCATTAACAGGCAGATGGCAGCACTTTCATTAAATGTATTGTACATCTCAGCTGCCTGCCAATGTTGACGTTGTTGCGAATCCTTCGCTATCAAAAGCGCTTGTGTCGGCGGATATACTTGTGTCAGCAAAAGCAAACACGCAGTCTTCCAAATGGCGTCAGGTGGCTCTAAACCGTCTGCAGATTCTGTTTGCTAGATTTGTGGCAAGTAAATGGTGTCAAGACCAAGACAAAACTTGGGCACCCCACTTTGTTTGGTATAGAGTGTTGAAGGACGGAAACGATGGTCAAAGGGTGAACAACATTGTTTCAGATTTGGCGTTCCGATAATCTGGCGAGAGCCTCAAAATCATAGTGATGATTATTACTTGCGTTGAGCCGATTGTCACGGTTTCAATGCAAAGAATAAAAAGATCATCGTCTATCCAAATCTGCCATCGGCTTTACGTCCTGTCCCCCATGGTCCAGATGTACGTATGCAACCAGAACATTTACCTGAAGTAGATAGTTCAGAAATTGAATGAAGTAAAGAAACCGAACATATCGAAATGGATATTCTACTCCACAACCATTTATACAAACTGAACTAAAAGATTTGATTCGCCACTTATATCTGACCAACGAGGCTACAGAATTGCTTGGGTCACGGCTTAAAGATAAGAACTTGCTCGCAGCAGGCGTCTCGTTTTCCTAGTTCAGGTAGAGAGAAAAATATTTTATTCCATACGATCCGAAAGAAGGAGGCTTAGTATTCAGGAATGATGTGTGTGAACTGTTTAAGACACTTAACATTCTGTAGGAAAGCACTGAATTGGAGACTATTCATCGATTCGTCGAAAAGGAGCCTTATATTTGTCCTGCTTCACAACTGAAACAGGTATGTATCAATACCCATAGGGCATTCTGTACACTTACAAGAACGGTATGACAATTTACAATTTGTTCTCCAGAAAATTAAGATCCTTGGATAGCAAGTCGGGTACACAAAGTTTCCTTATTTTTTATGTGAGTGGAGTAGCAGAGACAGGTAAAATCATTGGAAATAATGATTCACCACAACAAGGTCATTGGAACATGGAGTAAATAATGTGGTCCAAAAGTCTCTCATCGAGTCGAAGAATGTTCTCCTTCCACCTCTAGATATTAAATTAGGTTTGATTAAGTAATTTGTGAAAGCCTTACCAAAAAATGATAAATGTTTCTAGTACATTTGTAACACATTTCTAGCCTTCTCAACCGCCAAACTAAAAGAGGGTGTTTTACGCGTCCAGACATTAGAAAATGTTGCAACAATGGATATTTTGAAAAAGAAATGGAAGTTGCTGAAAAAGAAGCCTGGCCCGCCTTTAAAGACGTAGTAACCAAGTTTCTGGGCAACAAGGAGGATCCGAATTTCTAGTCTATCATTGGGACGATGCTGCAGAAGTATCAAAATTTAGGCTGTTCCATGAGTTTGTAGATTCATTTCCTACATTCACACATTCCTGAGAATCTGGGTGCTGTTAGTGAAGAGATGGGTGAAAGATTCCATCAGGACATCAAAGAAATAGAAAAGTGTTACTAATGAAGATGAAATACTACAAAGATGGCGGACTATTGCTCGATATTGCAAAGAGATGATCCCATAAGAGCACGGAAAAGTCTAAAACAAAGCATGGCTGATCAAAAGTGACGTCGACACAACGACTAAAATAGTGAGCTTTTTACTGTCTATATTCTATTATATTATATGTATTATAAGCCACAAAATAATACGTTTTATACGAAACATTAAGTCTCATATTCGTGATATTTTTCGACATATTCAACATTTGGCAAATTGCGATTTGCAAACAATTCTGACGTGATGGAAAGAAACTAAGGTTAATTTCGGGTTCAGCGCACAAAGCTACATTGGAATCAATCATCAAAAGTTAAAAAACGGAACCATCGCAGGCTGGTATTATCGGAAGAAATGAGCTAGACAGAAGGCTTGGTTTAGACGAAAATTGTATGGGAAAAATAAATTACTAAATTGAATTGAATTATTAGTTACATTTTATTATTAAAATTTATAATAAAACAAAAAACATGACATTTTTGCCCACAATAATCTGTTTAAAATGATGTACGTTAATATTTGTCTTTCATATAACATATCTTCTGTAAGTACAAAAGCTCAAAGTAATATCATAATTCAACAGCTAACTGTACTATAATATTTATCTAACAGTCACGGCGACGCTTATGTCATGCCAGCAACATTAATACCGTTATTTATGAGTTTATAGTGCATTTCACCTAAATAAATGCCTCCAATCCTAACCGAATAGATTTTTATGATTCGTTTCAAACATTGAAAAAGACTGGCTATTGTTCATTTATTTAAGAATTATTATCGAACTTTTATAACTTCTAGAAAATACACTGTAATAACCATATAATCATATTTTCACGCATATTGCCAAATGTTTTCATATAATTCACATAAAAAACGTTAATAACCAACGTTTATTAACGTTGGTTAACTGGTGCTTGGAACACTGGTTGGATTACTCGTGCTTCCAAACATCTACCTCACTCAAAAAAACTTTAGGAGCCAGAGGAAAAGCGTTACTTTGCTTTTAGATATTCAAGAAGAATGTAAAATTAAATCCATGTAAAAACATGTGAAGTAAAATTGTAGCAACAAATTCTTTAAAAAAAAATTAATTACTAAGGCGGCAAAAAATAGTCACATAATGGCTATGAAAGCAAAAAGTCAGCAGCCATTCTTGACTCACTTTTCGGGAAATTTCCAGCGAAATTTCAATTGAACTATTATATGATTTACTTTGGGATGGGAAGCACAACTATTGGTGTGGGAAAATTTTTGACGCAGGCTTTACCATGCCTCGGACGCCATGCTTTTCTAACGTTAACACTTATTTGAACCATCTGAAACTTAGTTTTGTATTACATTAAAGGACGTTCTTGTTTCGTTTCCACGTTCTTGTACCGTTTATAACGTTCTTGTTTCGTTTTCAAATTACCGCAATAAAGCACGTTTTAACTTTAAATATATCGATTTTTGCAACAGTTTAAAGATTGACGTGAATCAGCAACTGCTTCGAAGATATCCCAAAAGAACGTATTTTTACGTAAGCCACAAACCACTGTGTAGATTTGTTTATATTAATCTTTCAAATTGTTGGTACAAGACTGACAATAACATTTTTAAATTCTCTATAATAAGAATTAGGTATATTGTTGCGTTCTATTTTGGGGGGAGAGGGTTACTCTCCGTAATAACGTTTTTGAAAGGGAATCTTTGTATGAGTTATCGTAGTCTTCCTGCTCTCACCTTAGAAGTAATAGATGTTTTATTACGTTATAAGAATGCACTTCGTTTAATACTTACTTAAGCTTATTATCTCCAGCTTAAAGTTATCCAGCTTAAGGCTCTACGTATCCCTAATAACAAAGCGCTGTCACTCACTTATGACACGGTCACATAAAATAAAAGAAAGTTGCTTGAACTTCATAGAAATGTGTTGGTAATGTTCAGCGATAGCTTACAAGCAGATTAAATTAATATTCTTGCATTTAATCATAAAATAATCAACTTCTTATGATTAATAAAATAATTCAATGGTTCTTCAAGCGTGCAAATAGTCAAATAAAAATATCGTTGCCGATTCATTAATTACATCTCGATGTGTGTTACTCAAGGTGTTCAATAAGTTTACCTACAGTTATTGTTTGATTTGGTACAGAACTTTCTAATTATTCATATATTAACGCGCAGTGACCTTATATATTCCTTCAGAATTATTTTAATCTACTTCAAGAAATAAACTTGTTGTGTTTCGATTTAATTTAGTCTGCTTTAATGTAAAATTAATACTTTAAATATTTAGTTAATTCATATTCAAAGGCCGACTACTATCCCCACCCCTAGGTAGCCTTTAAACGTTGCAATTTATTCATGATTTTATATAGAATTAATATATGATTTAATCTAAATTAATTCATGGGATTATGTTCAAAACTCAGAGTGTTGTGGGTATTGTCTAGTTGCTTCACAAAATTGCTTCGAGTAGAAGCTTTTAAATGTTTTTTCGCTTAGCAAAATTCCCATTATTTGCCCCTTTTTATGGTAAATCGCGGATATCTAACGCATTCTTCCTAAGTATCTGTACCATTCTAGTGCTACTTATTTTGGCTATGACTATTTCTATAACTAATAGGCCCCGCCTTCCTTTGCTACTACTCGAATTATTCCACACTCTTCGCTTTCACCCACTGGTGATCCATCTCCAATCAATAGTGATTTCCTTCTTCTATCGGTGACATTCACTCACCATACACTCTGTTCACCGTCGTTAAGCTGACCCTCTACTTTCTATGAACCGCGCGTTCTAACTAGAATCTAGCTCATTCCTTCCGATAATTTGTACATTCAATAACAAGAAAAACAATTAGTTCCGTCGGTAAAAGTAATGATAATCTGCAATTCCTCAGAGTATTGCGGGTATTGTCTAGTTGCTTCACAAAATTGCTTCGAGTAGATGCTTTTAAATGTTTTTTCACTTAGCAAAATTCCTAGCACTCTCACTATTTGCCCCTTCTTATGGTAAATCGTGTATATCTAACGCATTCTTCCTAAATATCTGTACCACTCCCGTGCTACTTATTTTTGGCCATGATTGTTTCTATAACCAATAGGGCACGTCTTCCTTTGCTACTACTCGCATTATTCCAGACGCTTCGCTTTTACCTACTGGTGATCCATCTCCAATCAATAGCGATTTCCTTCTTCTATCGGTGATGGTCACTCACAATACACTTCGTTAAGCTGTCGTTAAGCTGATCCTCTACTTTCTATGAACCGCGCGTTCTAGCTAGAATCTAGCTCATTCCTTCCGATAATTTGTACATTCAATAACAAGAAAAATAATTAGTTCCGTCGGTAAAATTAATGCTAATCTGCAATTCCTCATAGTGTTGTGGGTATTGTCTAGTTGCTTCACAAAATTGCTTCGAGTAGAAGCTTTTAAATGTTTTTTCGCTTAGCAAAATTCCCACTATTTGCCCCTTCTTATGGTAAATCGTGTATATCTAACGCATTCTTCCTAAGTATCTGTACCACTCTTGTGCTACTTATTTTTGGCCATGATTGTTTCTATAACCAATAGGCCACGTCTTCCTTTGCTACTACTCGCATTATTCCACACGCTTCGCTTTCACCTACTGGTGATCCATCTCCAATCAATAGCGATTTCCTTCTTCTATCGGTTATGGTCACTCACAATACACTTCGTTAAGCTGTCGTTAAGCTGACCCTCTACTTTCTATTACCTCTACCGCGCGTTCTAGCTAGAATCTAACTCATTCCTTCCGATAATTTGTACATTCAATAACAATAACAAGAAAAATAATTAGTTGCGTCGGTAAAATTAATGCTAATCTGCAATTCCTCATAGTATTGCGGGTATTGTCTAGTTGCTTCACAAAATTGCTTCGAGTAGAAGCTTTTAAATGTTTTTTCGCTTAGCAAAATCCCTACCACTCTCACTATTTGCCCCTTCTTATTGTAAATCGTGTATATCTAACGCATTCTTCCGAAGTGTCTATACCACTCTCGTACTACTTATGCTTAGCCATGATTGTTTCTATAACCAATTGGCACCGTATTCCTTTGCTACTACTCGCATCACGGTTCGCTCTTTCACTCACTGGTGATTCAACTCCAATCAATAGCGATTTCCTTCTTCAATCGGTGACGTTGACTCACCATACACTCAGTTCACCGTCGTTAAGCTGACCCTCCACTTTCTATGAACTGCGCCTTCTAACTAGAATCTAGCTCATTTCTTTCGATAACCTGTATATTCAATAACAAGAAAAACAATTAGTTCCGTCGGTAAAAGTAATGCTAATCTGCAATTCCTCAGAGTGTTGCGGGTATTGTCTAGTTACTTCACAAAATTGCTTCAATTAGAAACTTTTAAGCGTTTTTTCGCTTAGCAAAATTCCTACCACTCTCACTATTTGCTCTTTCTTATGGTAAATCGCATTTAACCAGTAAACATACACTCACTAACCATACATTCGGTTCACCATCGTTAAGCTGACCCTCTGCTTTCAATGAACCGCGCCTTCTAACTAGAATGTAGCTCATTTCTTCCGATGATTTGTACATTGAATAACAAGAAAAACAATTAATTTAGTCGGTAAAAGTAATACTAATCTGCAATTCCTCAGAGTGTTGCGGGTATTGTCTAGTTGCTTCACAAGATTGCTTCGGGTAGAAGCTTTTAAATGTTTTTCGCTTAGTAAAATTTCTACCACTCTCACTATTTGCCCCTTCTTATGGTATATCGCGTATATCTAATGCATTCTTCCTAAGTGTCTGTACCACTGTCGTACTACTTATTTTTGGCTATGATTGTTTCTATAACCAATGTGCACCATATTACTTTGCTACTACCGCAATATTCCACACGTTTCGCTTTCACTCACTAGTGATCCAACTCCAATCAATAGCGATTTCCTTCTTCTATCGCTGACGTTGACTCACCATACACACAGTTCACCGTCGTTAAGCTACTCTCTACTTTCTATGAACCGCGCCTTCTAACTAGAATCTAGCTCATTTCATCCGATAATTTGTACATTCAGTAACAAGAAAAACAATTAGTTCCGTCGGTAAAAGAAATGCTAACCTGTAATTCCCATAATGAAGTTCTAGTTCTTCCCAATATGTAAGTAAGATAATTAAATTTTTTAAAATTATCTTTTATTCCATGAATAGAAGTTTGAGTAAAATTCAATGATAGTGTTAACTGTCATTTGCGCTGCTTACAACTAGCGTACAACATATTTAAATGATAATAATCTGTCACGAGGCCTATCCATCCAAAATTATTTACATTATTTGTAAGTATAAAATGTACAAACATTCTATCATCAAACTAAAATAGAGCGAGGACAAATTGCCTCGCGACAATTTATATAACTTTGAAAACAAATTCAAATGCAATTTTTTATTAATTTGCATTAAAATAATATTAGATCTCACTCATTAGTTTCAAAAACCTGCATAATTTAATTCACAATCAATTGAAGTATTTTTAAAATTGGTTTGCCATCTATGGATACATAGCTCAACTGTATAAAATTATTATTTTATTGAACCGCATATAAATAATGAAATTTCAACCCTTATCCTACTCCACTGAAGTCGTCCAGCAAGATCATATAGACTTTAGTGCTTTTCATGTTGCGTGCAGTTAGAAAACTTATTAGACATATTCTTTATTTAAGTCCTAAGCGCTCAACTGTACGGTCATGTTTTATGAAGACATCGGAGACATAAAGAAAAGAAAATGTCGGTAGAAATATTTTTTAAGATTTACTGAAAGGTACAATATATTTTGCAATGTACATAAAAACTTTTGCAACAAATTTTCACATAAGGATGTTATAAATCATCGATTTTTAAAATTCTATTATTTTAACATTGGATGTAAAATAGATATTTTTATGGAAAAATGTTAAGGATTAAAGACGGTTCGTAAATTTTATTCTAAAAACTTTATTCTATATGGCACCTTTCCGTAAGTGGTTTTAAGCATCATTCAAGGAACTACGCATGATTCTTCCAAAAACTTACAACGAAGATTTTTTCTCGAATTAGATATTTTTGCCCACTGAAACATATTCATGCGTTTTTGCTTGTAATGCGCTCTAATCTGTGGCTCGATTTCGACCATAGACCATAAGACTATGTTCACCCTCTTTCCCCTCATTTTATTATAACAAAATTATGCGCGCTGCCTAGTCTATTTATCTATCCATCAGTTTATATCAATCTGCAAGCGCTCACTCAATTCTAGCTCAGAGATTTAGATTCCGCCAATCTGGCATACATTTCCATGGCCCATATTTAATTTATTTTTAAATCTATAGATTTGCAAAATTTTGAAAATATTGTAGCGATTTTGAAATTTGGGATTTTGAGTATTTCCTTTTAATAAACACGAGTTGTGTGATGAAAAATCAAGTTTTTTCTCAGATTTGTAGAAAACTGACAATGTCATTAACAATTTGCTTTTTCGACTGTTTCAAAATTTCGTTACTGGAAGTGGTTCTTTCGGAAAAATGGTCGATATAAATCTTGTAGATAATTTCGACTTGGTGTCATTTTAGTAGAGAAAGGGTCGAGGGTGGTGTCCTTTTTACTAGAGAAGGACCAAAATAATGTAACGATAGAAATGGCTATGCAAAAAAGGCTATGCATAAAGTTTAATAATTTTGAATTCAAACCAAAATTATGTTTGAGTAAATGCACAAATTAATGACATTCTACTGTAGAGATCACTACGTTGGGCGCCACATTTAATAGATAGACAGACGTTCTTGGGAGTCACCCATAAGCGTCTTAGGATTTAGTCATCCAAATTTATAGAAGGTTATTCGTTAGTAGATTCATGAAAAGCGTTTCTTTCATCTTCTAGGAGCAGCCAGGTATAGTCATTTCTTTTTGGAACCCTTCGGTCAGGTTCGGTCTTCATACAATAAAATATTATAGTAGCCAAACAACTGGTTCCCGATAGTTCCAGCCTTTAACGTAAGAGAGAAATAGACATTAAACTTGTTAGAGAGGCAGCGCAGCCAAGATCTTGGGTTAGCAGAGTGGATCCTCTCTTTGTGAGCTCCGGTCTTTTCACGGGTAATATGTATGTGAGATCTTTAGCTAGCTTCGACAATTCATGTTTCAGTTGTTAGTTCCAATTTCTAACGTATTTCACGATGCTTTGTTGCGTGAAGTCGCTTCAGATTCACTTCGATTTAGCTCTCACAAGTATTTATAGTTTTTACTTCAAGTGCACAACTAATACATTAGCCTTTTAAACTCTTACAGTTAATTGACAATTCTTCAAAAGTCAATCAATTACCTTTATGTAATGCTGTAGTAGTTATTGTATAAATTCTTAGGACTCGGAAGATTTTATGTATATTTTCATATCAGTAACAAATTAAACTGTATCTGAGTAACCATTTATTATAACCGAATAAATTTGAATGCATATTTCTTATTCTCGTGTATTCAGTTATTGAATCCTAAATCATAATTCTAAGAATAATATCTAATTCAATTACGAAATAGATTAGAGCTGTTCTACAGTTTATAATAGGCAAGGGTCTATTAATTAACATACCGAATTTTACAGTCACCAATTATGGTAATCAATAAGTAAAACATCAAAATGAATTTTATGCCTTTAGAGCCACGCCACCCTTCAACTCTAATAGAATGTTTTTGGCTCTACCGTGATTTCTTATTATGTTCTGATCTCGGATAAATTGGGAGTTTTCTCAACAAACAGGAGTTTGGGAAAACTAGCTTAATTCTATGCCGCACCAATTTTCGACGCGACAATAACAGCCTTCCGAAGTTTTCATGTTCTCACGAGTCGCACGCTTTTACACTGTAGTATATAATAGAATAGGTTGATACTTCCATACACCATCAACGATTTCCCGAGATGTAGCTAGGAATTTTTTTCTATCTATTTCAGAACTTGTAAAATGGTCTCTTAAAAATAACGAACCGTGAAGTAAATTTACGAACGTCATTTATAACTTTATATATGAAATATAAAAAGCTTAATTATCTGCACTGCCATAATAAGTACACACCTTTAGCTAACAACGTTTGCGCTTGGAGAAAACTCGTTTAGTTATGAATTACCGAAAGTGCTTATTAGCCGTTGACAGTTGAAATTACATTTCAACTTTTGCATTTCTAGCATTTACTATCTTTTATATATGCAAAACTGTTGCGTATTTAACTTGTTAAAATGTACATACCTACCACATAGACTTTACGTTTTATTTAAATACCTCAAAAGTTAGTACAAAATCACTAAAAAAGCTATATTCTTAAACTGGATTAAAAAAATTGTGGACAATTCCACTACCCCAGTTTTCATCTACTGGAAACCAAGAGTTTTAGCCCATACATTAAACTCTGCTGTAACGATCACTTCTACCAAATGGACACCTCCTTTATACGGACAGTTTTTCAGGTACAAGCTGTTCGTATATAGTTTTCTGTACGTTTAAACCTCCCAATATACATTCTCAACAACGGACGTGGACACTAAATTTAAAGAAAAAATATCTCTAAAGTACAAATATCTTAATATTTTCATTCTGGTATCACCCTAAATTTAATTAAAAATAAATTTTATTTTGCATAAAAATCCATATAATATAAGCGAAAATTAAATTTTCGTGGTCGCGTGGTAGGTAGGTTTATAAAACTTTATTTAACACTAAACTATATATAATAATTTAAATGATTTTAGATTTTGAACTTTATTTATTTTAAACACTTTTATAATATAAATTATTACTATTATTCATCAACACTATTTAAATATTTAAATAAAATAATATGATTGCAAAATAATTTTCTAAAATTCACTGGGAACAAAAATCAAACTAACGCAAAGTTGCCTAGATAAATTATGCCCGCAAAAATATCATTGATCGAATTATATGTTATGACACCGGTAACCAGAAAAAGTCTTATGTAGAAAATTACCCATAGAATGATATCACAATAGGAAGTCATGAATAACAAGGAAAATTATGACTCACTGGTTAATAACATTGATAGAAGAATGCAGGGGTAAAATCGAAAAGTACTTTTCTTTCTAGACAATGCTGCGTCTCATCCAAATCTCGACTTACGTAATGTTAATTTGAAACTTTCACCGTCGACTACTTCACCTAAATACCAATCCCTCGATCAAGGGCTTATAATGTGTTTTAATAGTCGCTACAAGCAGTTTTTGATTCGAAAACTGCTATCGTCGTTGGAAGAGTCTGCTTCAACAATCGAGCTTCAGAAGTCTGTTAATGTTTTCAGTGCCTTGATTTGGACTATCAACAATTGCTCTCTTAAAGATGGATTCAGTACACATATCAACATTCTATCCCGTTATTATATCCCATGGATTAATTCAATTAATTAATGTAATAAGTAATCCTCTAATCTCTCTCTCTCTCTCTCTCTCTATATATATATATATATATATATATATATATAATTATTTGTTGGTGTTC
>WYDF02258576.1:0-19548 GCA_009867245.2 Adranes taylori
GTAATCTTGTAATCTTGTAATCTTGTAATCTTGTAATCTTGTAATCTTGTAATCTTGTAATCTTGTAATCTTGTAATAGCGCAGCTCTTAAATCCTCTTACTACTTCGAGTTCTTTTCACATTGTAACGCTAAGAAAATTCTAATGTAAAAATCATTAACCTTTTTAAATTAATACTCTAAAGAAAACGTAACTTATTAGATACGTGCAAAATAAATATAGCACACGGATCGCATCTTGTAGGGTCACTACTGGACGAAACTTCTCGGCGGAGTGGAATAAATTTGCGGTCAATAGAAAACGGAAGTAGCTTTGACGGGAATATCTTTTTTACTTCTGTGCTTAGAAAAGTGAAAAAATAGTTTATGCAACGGACTTTTTATGAGTAAGAGAGAGATGAAATACAGGCTATGGCCAACCAAAAATATATAAGGAACAAGTTAAGTAGACCGGGATTATAATTTTATTAGATTTGAAATAGTTCAGTCATAAGTTACTGTAAAAAAAAACGCGTATTTTGTTTGCTCATATTTATCGAGAAAATTATGTGAGTAAACATTTATTTGTATTAAATATATTTGGTTAAATATATTTAACTTTGTAATATATATTAATATATATTAATACATCTATTAATATTTGTATAGATGCAGATCACGACTTTTTATATTTGCTTATTGATAAATAACAAAATATATCAGTGGCGTACAAATCTTTATGAAGGTGTATCAAACCAAAACCGCATGATATTTTACGATGTTGTGGAACAACCTGTTCTTTAGGAATGACTTTTCAAATTAGTATGATTAATTAAATGTACTCAGTAGTATTGTTTCTTCTTTCCGCCTGGAATAAAAGCTATGTTGCATCCAGATTAATATTTATGTAATACAAATGAACCTTTAAGAAGTATTTGTTTTATTATTATCCTAAATTCATTAACCCCCTTTAATTATGATTGTATATGTAATAAATAATTCTAAATCAGTCTATATTGTAAATTAATTATTTTTGTAGATAATATTTGTTTTCTTTGCTTTATACTTATTATATCTATTATGCTATATAACTTTATACTAATTATGCTTTATACGAATACAGTGTTAAAAATCTTGCTTCGTTTTTTATAAAATTTGCTTATTTAATTTATGGGCGGAACTTATTTTATTAAGGTTGTGTGTTTTATCATTGGCTTTAATCAAGTAAGGTGCCATAACGTAGTGATAAATTGTGTATTTGTGTTCCTGATCCATTCAGATTTATAAGGATCAACGTTGATTTATGTTGAAGAAAAGATAAGTTGTTCTTTACATAAACACTGGCGGTAGGAGCTTTGGGGCACCAAAATCTTAGAAGCATTACATTGACAACGCATTTTGCTAAAATGCGTGGAACTAACATCCAATCACATTCGTCGAAAGCGCAAACGGGTTCAAAGTTTAACGGCATTGATTTTTTGATTAGTTTTAGATTAAAAAATCGATTAATCGGACTTCAATTTAAAGATTTAAGGCACGAAGGGTTGCAGAAATATGGCAGGGCAATAATATCAAATAAAATAAAGAAAAGTACTTATTGAAAACAGGGAACCAGATTAATTAAACCTTTTTGTCATTGTGTCCTTATATGAGGACATACTATAAATATGGTCGAAATATAATATTTTTTTTTATTTTACCATTATTTTGTAATCGTGGTCCTCAAATAATAAAAACGATAGGTTGTGTACAAAAAAAGGTTAGTATTATCCATAACTTGATGCCTGTTACCATGTTTTGTAAATTTAGAAAGATAAAAAATTACTGCAATGCTTTATGGTGATTTTGGAATCCCTCGCGTCCATGAATGACGAACGACGATTACATAAAAAAAAACTTCTAAACTTTAATTAGAATTTATCTGAAATATAAAGATTTATCTATTTGCGCATGGATTTTGAACAAGAGGACAACGACACAGGTAGCAATAAAAGCACATTTAAGTTTAATGAGACATTTAAAAATATTGCTTTTATTGTTTTTATATTTAACAAAACACATTGCGACAATATCTAACAAAACGCTATATATTTACCAGATACTAAAAATTAATATTAATTTATTATTAAAAAACCAAATTATTATGTAAGATAAGCATATTTAATATTAACAACTATAGAGTATCCTTTGTTCATAGGTGTAATATTTAATCTACATGTAGTCCTCGGTAGTATAGTGGTAAGTATCCCCGCCTGTCACGCGGGAGACCGGGGTTCGATTCCCCGCCGGGGAGATATTTTTTAATTAAATTGTATCTTATTGCTTTATGTAACAAAACTTTGCAGGATTGGTTATTTATTAATGTCCATAGATGCACATAATATTGTTCCAAATTTTTAAACTTAATTTTTTTTAAAATAATTTCTTATTAAATGATTTAGATAAATTAAAGCATCGACTGATTCAAATTTCATTGGTGTACCCAAATTAGTACATAAACCACCAGCATTAAAAAAACTTACTCTATTTATAGATCCCAATGCATAGCACAATGATATAACCGTCTTTGTTCTTTTTATCTGTAGCCTAAAACATTTCCAAATTGTAGAATTATAATGAAAATTGCTGGTAGTGAGTGACTCTTGTAAATTTTTCTAAACTGAGTCTTCTTTCTGTTGCCAACGTGTACCTGACTCATCTGAATCGTTGGTTAAAGACAGTTCGTCCAACATTATTTGTCCGACCAATACCGATTTTAATCATCTTATATTGCAAAACGTTATCGATTACAAGAAATGTATTTTGAATACAACTTTGTAGTGTAAGTAGTATTTCATGCATTGCTTGCAAACGTTGTTATCGGCATATCGTATATAGCATCCAACAGGGTCGAAAAATCGAATAAAACAACTAAGAAATAATCATCAACCAATTGATTCACAAACAATCAAATTAAATAAATACATCGGTAATGCGAATTATAAATTCAGTTAATTTCCCAAGCAGTCATTGAACACTGCGTATATAGAGATGTCGATCGTCGCTAGCTAAGCTCGCTAGCATCCCCTTTGCCATAAAAGGAGGAGAGAGAGAGAGAGAGATACAGTCAACTGCAGAAAGGCAAGCAGCGTTCGCATCACGTTGCACGCAGAGGGTTCAGAGAGAGAGAGAGAGAGATAGAGACAGAGAGGGGGGGGGGGATATAAAGCACACCAGAAGTCACACTACGTCTGTATTGCGTATAGAGAGAGTTAGTATAGAAAGGGAGAGAGACGGGAAGCATCTAGCGTTTGCATTTCGATGGTACCTTTTTTTGCTGTTTTGCTTTAGGCGGATGATTTTCGGAAATGCCGAGCTTAAGGAAAAAAATTCGTGGACGTGATCGCCACCCCACCTTTCACATCCTGGCAGACCTACGTTTTGTTACATCTTGCATAAAACAAAAATTGAACCATTCAGTTTTGACTGTGACCTTTTCGTCAATTAAATTAAATTAGTACAATAGTGTTTAGGGTAAACTAAACAACATTAGTCTAACCCATGAATCCCCGATCCCCATATTTGCCTACGGCGCCGACAGCTTCGCTGTACGCTTTGCCGCGACTTACGGTTGCTCTTGACTCACATTTTCCCCATATTTAACCCTCTTTTCGGCTAATTTCTAAAACAGCAGTCTCGCCGTCATGTCCACTTTGAGTAAAATTGAGTTCCCTGGGTCTTACACTTGTTCCCCAAGTTTTATTTCTTCAACTTTCATATGAAACAAGATATTTAATGTACTATAATAGTCGGTCTCAAATAAATGGAACGCAAAGTTTACAAAACAGAAAACAACCTGAATATATCTTACTTTGTAGTTTCAAATTCAACGAGCTTTTTTGCTGATTGCGGGGATGCGGTGATTGCAGTGATTGCGGGCGATGGCATTATCTTGCGGGATGTTATTAATTTCATTCGATGCATAATACAATATACTACATGCGACCAAAATCTTCTAATTTTAAAACTGAATTTCTCAATAAAATAATCATTTCGAGCCTCCCCAAAAATTATGTGTACCCGCCAGTGATAATAACATTTATTCAATTGCGAAAATAGTTTATATGTCTCATACAACGTAAAATAATTTTTCCTGTAACTTTGCATATACGAGCTATTACGTATGGCTTAAATGTATATAATATTATTGTTGAATGTCGGTTGCCATGCCGACAAGTTGCAAAACTTTTAGATATTGAAGGTCATATCTTTGAAATGATAAGAGCTAGACCTAGACCCGTCATATGCTGTATTATTGTACAGAAAATTATCAGGGCTGCCAAAATATTAGACAATATACAATGTGTTATTAAAAAGTTTTGAAAAAGAATTTTATTGTTTAAAACTGGTCAAGCATATGGGCAAAATTGTGTATCCCTGCTGTTACATCGGTTTCCCAAGTTTCATGTTTTCAGTAGTCATAGGAGCCGAGATATTTCGGGTAGTAAATTTTTTTTAAGGTAAAATTACTCCGGTACTATGACGTGCGAGGTTTTCAAACTCGCTTAATCGTTTAAGTATGAAAGGAACTTGCGACGCAAGAAACCTAAAAAAAAAAATATTGCAAATCTTTTGGGGAAAATGGACCCTAAAATTAGCAAAACAAAGAATACCCTATATATATGTTAAATTGTGATTCGGAAACAAATATTTCAAACTAAATCGAAGGGACTTTATGTAGCCTAAACAATAAAGTTTACTCGAATGTCCTATCTTGTATCGTTCCTGGGATATTATACTATATATGTGCAAAAATTCAATCTCCTAGTTTGAATATGAAATTTGTGAACAAACAATTCTGTCCGCCATATTGGATTTATGAAAAAAAAATTTTTTTCTGCGGGTTTATAGTCTACACCTGTCCACCAAATTTCATCGAGATCGGTCCCATAGGGAAGGAGAAATTCGTGAACATGCAGACGTACGTTCGTACGTACATACATACATACATACTAACAGACAGCGAAAAATCGACCATTCTATTAATTTTTTGTGCAAGAAACAATTTTATTAGAAAAAACATGTTATATGAAAAATTGTTCCCTGTGACCCCTCCTTTGAATTGCGTATTAACGGATTGCAATAATTTCAATACAAGAGACGTTCTAAAGTGAAACAGAAAAACTTGTCAAAATATGAATCCTATATCTTTCACATACCTATAGGTATTTCATACCTACATGGTATTTGAAAGATAAAAATGGTACATGTTAGAACAAAGCAATTTGTTTTGTTCTCTTTTATTGCGTCTTGGGCTTCGCGAGTTTATTGTTTCTCCATTCATTCCAGGTTTTTTTTTGACGATACAATTTCAAGTAAAGAACTCTTAATGACTTTATTGAATTCTGTATTCATTGCCCTGACTGGACGAAAGATTTTACGATCTCCGATTTCAAACAACTTTAATGAGTTTATTGAACTTTGTGTCTGGTCGAGATTTTGACGCTATCATCTTTTCAACAAACAACTTTTAATGAGTTTAATGAACTTTGCACAAATTTTGTTATTCTTTGCAAGGAGCCATTCAAACGCGTTCCACGTAAAAGCTGCAGCTGCCATTCCCTGGATTGGTTCAAGTCCACAGTAAAATAGGGTTTCACCTCGTTGTTCATTTGTACGTTAAAGCTGATTGGAGAGGTTCCTATCATATAATCATAGAATCTTTGAAGGGATATTATACAATATTGCTCTTTAAAATTCGTATCCTAAGAAAGGTCACTTCTTATTCGAGGAAAATTCTCCCTTGTTAAGGATTTTAGCAGAAATTTCATCTAGGCTCTGCCTAGTAATCGCCTGGAACGTCAAAAACTACCGCGGGTGAAACCGGACATCAAAACCCTCTGATTTTAAATAAAATATCTATCCCAAGCCAGCTACAATTAGACGCATTTAGAGCTTTTCTCTAATTGTTTTTGAATGAGAATTTTCGCACATTTCAATCAATATAATTCTCTTTAAACCTTCAAATCTGACTTTTTCCACCGAGCTAGTTCAAGCATATGGGTTTTTGAACATGCAGTTCAAAAAAACGGCATGTTCTTATAAGTGTCAAAACAAATCATTGTGTCAATCCTAAAATAAATTCTAACAAGTCAATAAAAAAAATCTTCTAGAAATAACAGGCAAGTATATATCTAAATTCTACAATCTACTTTCAGCTATAATTATTTTGTAACCGTGCCCTGCAAAATTTACATATTCGGTGCGAAAATAAGGTGGCCAACAAAGAAGAAGAGAGATGAAACCGTCAGGCGTTCCGAGCTAACGAGTACGACAGAGACCGCAATCCAGAGTGATCCATTCAGCAGCGTGGTCTACACACGCCGCTCTAGCTGATAAATACGGATGCGGCCACAACAACAACGCCGCCCAACCCACCGCCAGGTCATGCAGAGCTTCGTACGACTCCGCAGGGCTCACCTCTAACAATGACAGAGCCCGCAAGCGGATCATTGCCTCCTACTCCCAGCAAGCAATGCTTGTACCCTGTCACCAAGGAAGAACATATCAGACGTCTCTTCAGAGGCATCTTCGGAGACAGTGGCTACTATACACGTGCTCCAATCTACATACTAAAGGAGGAGGAAGATCAGAGGTTCTTTCTAAGGCCTACTGACTACTCAGATTAATTTCGTTTATGCTGAAGGAATGGAGAAGTTGCTGGATCAGTTTCTAAGAAACGAATCCAGCAAGAAAATATATAATCGGCACGAGAGAAAAAGAAATGTTCTGAGCGGTCACTTGGAATGCAAAGAAGGAAGAGACGAGAGTGTTGGAGATTATAAGTACCTAGGGGCCCTAGTGACTGAGAACAACGATATCAGGACATAGATAAAAGAAAGAATTGCCGCAGAGAACAGATGTTCTATGCTTCTAATAAGCTTCTGAAATCCTAAGCATTCTCTAGAAAGCTCAAGCTCATCGTGTACCGCATTATAATTAGACCAGTGATATTATATGGATGAGAAACTTGGACGCTCACTGAACGTGACAAGAAGCTGTGTGCGAAAGAAAGGTGCTGCAAAAGATATCCAGGGCATTATGTGCAGATGGCGAGTGGCGCATTCGAACCAATCAAAATGTTATCAGATCTACGGTGATATTGACCTGGTTGCTGAGGTAAAGACGAAACGGGTACCTGGAGCATGTTATAAGAATGGAGGGAGAATCCCCAAGTACACTCTTGATCAACAACCAGAGGGCAGAAGGAAGTTATGCAAGCCAATGAAAAGCAGATGAATGACTTTAGAGAGAATGTTTAGGGGCTGGGGATTCGGAGCTACAGGAGACGCGTTGCAAGCAAGAAAGAATGGACGGCTGCTGTAGAAGAAGCCAATGCCAGGATTGAGCGCCAGTAGAGTGAGTGAGTGAGTGTGGTTGCTGAAAAAAACATCTTTTAAGTCCAGCATCTAGGTTGTTGTCCAAACTGTACTCATTATTTTTAAAATTTGTATCGATTTGTAAATAACGTTTTATCTATAAGACCAAAAGCCCTCATTGGACAATTGGTGTCTAGTTTTTCTCGCTAAGCCCGTAAGATGGATACAAATTATTTATACAAAATTGACTTTCAGGTTCATTTAACTTTGGATAATATTTCATTATACTGGCACCATTTTGAATGAATGCCACAATGTTACACCCCAATTCAATTCGGAATTTGTTCAGTAATAAATAGCAATAGACAGCAATAAAGCTGAAATAAAAATCAACATTGTATAAACTTAATAGTCAAAACGAAAACGCATTTGCTTACCTAACCTGATGTTGTGATACATAAACATAATGTGGTTAACCCTTTAAATGCTTCAAGGGGTAAAAGGATGTACGCCTTCGCAACCCTTTGCTATGTTTATAACATCATCCTTTGTCCTTGCCGTACTCTAGTTGCTATTTATTACTTCTATCTCACCCCTTGTTCATATTATCTTTACTCGTTTGATGATGATGGTTTATATAATGGAGACATTATTGTTTATTCAGTAGCTAACTTCTGTTTCTGTTTTAATATTAGTTGTAGTATATAGGTATGTTCTATTAAACTCTTTAATTGATATGGAAATTGAAAAAACGTTTTAATTTGGAAATGGGTTGATTATTTTTTATTCAGGTGTTCCCGTTATTCATTCACCCTCATTCGTTCACCCAGTGTCCCCGGATCCTCATTTCTTTCAAATATTCTACTCATCAAATTTCAATTTCCTCTTACTTCTCTTCTTCAGACTTACTTCCAATATCATATATTCTGGCAACACTTTCACACTAATTCATTTCCAAAACAGCTCGACCTCTTCATCCAACAAAACTTACAGATGTGGAACGTTTTACGACATAACTTCCTTGTTGCAAGTCTGAAACCCTAATTCAACAAACGGCATCTACACAAACAGAAACAATTTCAAAGCGACAAAGATAAATCTCGAAGGACACTCTGAAAGTAAAGGACCTGAACCATTCAAGATAATGCGGCTCGCACAATAACAACTATTTTAACATGATCGGTACTGAGATTCAAACTCACATAGTAACAGTCGACACAAGTGACCTCTTTAAGAAAATAAAGCAAATAGCCCGCAAACTGTTTCAACAGATCTAGGCTGACAATGAGCTGGTGACTGAACTATCAGAAGTAGTTGAAGTGTGGAGAGAGTATTACAAAAATTAATATAGTGATTTAACGACTAAGACGTCATAAAGTACCGGGGTTGGATATTATTACTGCTGAGCATATAAAGGCGATGGGACACTATGGTATTGCTATCTTGCTGTAATTATGTGCCCACCAAAAGAAAGGCTCGACTTGGAACTACAATTACTTCTGTCTGATAGCACTTATTTTGTATCTGAACAGGGTCATGTTCTATGTGCTGCAACGAAAACTCTAGCACATTTTATCTTGGCAGATAGACCCGGAGCAAGCAGATTTTGTTAAAGGAAGGCCACACGCGTTTTACACGCCACATATATGTTCTACACGCCACATATATGTGCTTCATCGACTACTAAACGGCCTTCGATTACCTAAAATTGAATCGTTTGTGGAAATACTACTTGCAATGGGTGTGCGAAGCCGCCTTGTCCATCTCCTGAAGAGCCAGTATGACGCGCTTGCCACTCCATAGTCATTGACTGACAACAACATTTCATGCAAATGTAAACTCAGGAATGTAGTTCGCCAGGGATTAGCCATGTCGCCTTTGCTCATCTATTAACATCTACATCAACTATATCATGGGATACGTTGTAGAGGATTGGAATAGAGGCACATCGGAATAGAGGCGAATAGAGGCGATTGGAACAGAGGATTGGAATAGAGACAAGAGAAAATAATATCTCCAACTTGCGTTTTGCGGATGACACTACACTAATAGCGGCCAACCAGAATGAACTTGAGGATTTTAGGCACAAAGTAGAACAGAAAAACCTTGAGCATGGTTTATGCATATGCTCCACAGAAACTAAAATATTGATCGTCGATAGAGAAAGGCTGAATTATACACATCAAACTGATCAGCAATTATGAGGTGGTGCGTCAATTCGTATATCTGGAAGCCGGCTTGAACAACGTTGGAAACTGCAAACCGGAAATACTCCGATGAATCCAGCTGTCTTGAAATGCGATATCCTAGCTCGATAAGGTCTGAAGTGATAAATACATTACCAAAGCGACTAAAACTTGCATGCACAAGTAAATGCACTAGTGTTTCCCGTGATAATTTATGCATCAGTGACATGGACGCTGCGCATAGGCCATCGCCGTCGCGTGAAGCATTTGAGGTGTGATGTAGGCAGTGCACGTTGCGCGTAACATGGACGGTACATAAGGCAAACGCGTCTATTCTCGCCGAAATCAAACCGCAGCAACGACTTTCCAAGTTAGTTTAGTGGAAGATCCTGTAATTTTTATGGTCACATATATCGCACGCACATGGAAATGTGGGTGGTTCAGGATAAGTCCATTGGCGGTAGATCATCAGCAGCTGCCCAAAATAGAACTTAGAATAAGGAACAAGGCTTGTTGAGGACAGGAATAGATGGAGATGTATGAGAAAAGCGACTCTACAAGTTGAGGTGCCAAATTTGTAGCCACCACGCGTCTGCCAAAAATCTAGGACTAAGAAGAGAACCAGAAGTCTTCTTTTGTACCTTCTACTGCTCATTCCTAACCATATTTTCTGCATTAGAATATCATTTGTTCTGACGTCAACCTCGTTCTGCACAGCATCCAATGCATCTTCTCTAGCCATCTTTCATCGACCATACTACTTTCATGTGTCATGCATACATACATAATTCCTTCTTCTGATCCTACATTCACTCACCTCACCATAAACTCTTCACCCATTCTTCACACAAACATCCATTGTCAGCAGTTTCATTGACATCGAATCGCCAAACCTTTTCTTCTACACAATCGAAATCTTTCTATTACCACATTCGATTTTTTATTACCTCTTTATAACATGTTCATTACCCCTCACATTATAACTTAGCAAGCATCATAAATATTAATAATTTTTTATATTTTCAATGTCTTTTCCTTCTAATTCACATGTATCTTTTTTCCTATCACTTCACCATATATCTATTTAGTATTTCAATTTTCTCTGTCATTTTCAGAATATCTTTTGGATTCGCTTATCTCAAAGACCACACCAATATTTTATTTAAAATAATTGTATTACATGAAATAGTTCTACTTGCGTCTTTTAGTAACTAATAATGATTTTGGAATATTTACAATACAATTTAATAAGATCCAATTTCAAATTGCTCTAGGAGATAGTAAGAGGAGGAGATTGGTTCCCATATGCCTACCTTTTGCCTACATAGTACCTTTTCTCAATTCGATCATCACGCGGTCATTTCTGTGTTTAATCATTACTACTTTTGTGTTTGACAGCTGTCATTTGAAAATCCAATATGGCGGCTCACAGATCAATTCCGGTTCGGCATTTTCAAACGGCAGCTGTCATACATATAAACTAGTTATGATAGTCCCCAGAAATGACAGCATGATGGCTCCAATCCACGATCTCCTACTAGTGAGATCGTAATAATAACAAGATAAACAGTTGTCAATTGAAAATCCAATATGGCGCATTTGGTGCTAAATTTGAATTTGAAATCAATTTACTTGGCGCATTCCTGATTTGACTTTAGATTTGTAATTAGATAATTTAAAAATAACTATATACTGCCAGGAGTGGCACAAAAATATAGTGTTACTTGGATAAATTGAACGTGTATAATTCAAAATCGTAGTTAATTCGCTTGGTCTCTTAAGATTTATATAGAGATCAATGTAACAACATCATGGTTAATTCGAATTTTGTTTTGTTTAATACGAATTTTTGTACAGTATGGTTTTGTTAAAATGGACAAAATGGACGTGTTCCGCGCTATTTTGTGTAGTCTTCAGTCTGTTTGCATCTTTCAGAGTTTAAAGTCCATTTCGGTGTTAATTTTGTTATACGTCTAAAGTACATACAGTTCCTGCATACATGTATATTTTGTGTGCGTCTTATTATTGCATCGGCAAAAGCTAAACCTCCTTATAAGTCACTAACATTAGCTCAAAAAGTAGCGGTAATTAGGGAACCAGAAAAAAGGCTTAAAAAAAATGGGAAATTGCCAGCGAATTTGCAATTCCACCCAATACTTTATCAACTTATTTGAAGAAAAAAAACAAGATTTTGAGAAGCGAAAATGAGAATTGAAAAGATAGAAAAAGAACGAGAAGACCTGACAACCCAAATGTGGACGAATGTGTTCTTAAATGGTTTAAACAAACACGGGATAAGAAAATTCCAATTAGTGGCCCTATTTTGAGAGCCAAGGTTAAGCAGTTAATGTATTCATTAGGTAATGAAGATTTCAAAGCGGCACAGGGAGCCGCTTTGAAATCCCTGTGCCCAGGCTCCCTGTGCACAGGCTGCTTTTAAAAATAGAAACAATATTTCTTTCAAAGCAGTGTATGGTAAAAGTGTCGCCGTAAATTTTATTAAGCTGAAGATTGGAATAGACATTTAAAAGAAATGATTCAAGACAGGGAACCAAAAAATATTTTTAATGATAATGAAAAGGGACTTTTCCATAAATGCACTCCAGATAAAACCCTTGCTTTCAAAGGTGAAATATGCAATGGCGGAAATCTTAGCAAAAACTGAGTTACATTATTTGTTGGAGCAAAAATGGACGGATGGGAAAAGTTAACTTTATAAATGATCATCTAATAATCCACGTTGTTTTAAAAACATAAAGTATCAGCGTTTGGCCTACGAATCGAACAAAAAGGCGTGGATGGCAAATGACCTTTTTGAAAAGTGGCTTCTAAATCTGGACAAGATATTTGGTAAGAAAAAACGAAAGATTCTGCTTTTAATTGACAACTGTTTAGCTTACAACAGGGTCTCCCAAATCGAAAGTATAAAGGTCACTTTTTCACCTGCCAAAATGAAATCTATTTTTCAGCCAATAGACCAGGGTATTATTGAAAACGTCTGTTGGTTGAAAATATCCTCAACGGAGATTTTAGTACTAAGAATCTCAACATTCTTCAAACTTCACGAATGCGTAAGCAAACATGGGACAAGCAAACATGGGACTGAAAGAACAATTACAAAATGTTTCCATAAGGCAAAATTTGTAAACGAGTAAACTGGAAGAGTGAATGTAGGAATTTGTAAACGAATAAACTGAAAGAGTAGGAGAGAACTTAGCTGAACCTGAGCCCGCTGTGAATAATTGGGAAAAAGCAACTTCCCACATAGCAATTTCCTATAAGGGCTATGTCAACGTGGGCCAAGATGTGGCTGTGTGTTGTGAAATAAATGACACAGACATCATTGATCAGGTGATGGGAAAACAACCAAGCTGAGGATGAAATATTTGGGGATGGAAAGGATAAGGAAATCCAGGAAAAGCACTACCTAGTGCTGCAGAAGCTATGATGCATATACACGAGCTTCGATGATTTTTTGAAGCTCAGTCTAATTTATAAATTTTTTTTATCTATTGATAGATTAGAATTATATGCTACAACTCAAAGACAGCGTTTAAAGAAACAAGTAAGAATATCTGAAATTTTTAAATCTAAAATTTTTAAGGTAGTAAAATTGATTGTTTATATATAATATATATTGAATTAAAAATTTAAATACATATACGTAATACAGTATGCTGTGCATGTATTTTGTAAACTAAAATTTGTGCTTTTCATCTTTGATGGGGATTTTCTTTTTTTCATTTACTCCTTTTCTTTGAGAAGTAAATTAATTCGATTTTTTTTTGTAGTTTGAATTTTTTTCTGGTCTGTTCATCTTCGAATTATCGAAGTCCTACTGTAATTGCCTAAAGGATTTACTAGAACTGTATTTTGTTTAATAAAAACAAAATGACAGCGGTTTACAGTTTTTTTTATTTTTGCCAACAGAATCATTAAAAAATTCACGATGGTGGCTGAGATGGCATTTCCGGCTTCCGAATTTAAAAGTGCGAGCATGCGCCGATAACGCAGATTTCTGTCCCACTGCTTGTCTATAGTGCTTTACATTAGGCAAGAGATGCTGCTGTCTTTATTATAAGTACGACGCGGCTGGTGTCACTAGCCACTATGGTATCTGGTTCATTTTGTTATAATTGCATTTTATGATGTTTATAAGAGAAGCTTCGCATTGATGCTAGCTGTTCAAGATAGTAATGTTATACAGCGTTTAAAAATTACATGTACACTGGACTCTTTTTAGCTTCTTCCCAAACCATGACTGTCAGTTTTTCACAGTTAACAAGTAAAATGCGAGATCCTGGTATCAACGCATGCAATTTTAATTTTTATGCTACTAGCAGCTTGCAAGTAAAAATTGATTTCCTGCAAAAGGACATACAAGGAAGTTTCTAATTGTGTAGTCTTTGAACAAGAGATGTCATTTAAAATGATCATTTTATTAAAAACTATCTTAAACAGACATCACCCGACGTAATTTGTTGCTACATAAAAAACTGTAGTAGAAAAATGCAGGAAATTGTCACACGATGCATTTCTACAACTAATTTGCAAAGCAAGTCATGCCCGCATGGCTTCATTGATGCCAACTTGAAAAAAAAAATATTACTTACTTATCCAGTGCATAGGGCTTCGACGAACTTTCTCCAACGCACTCTATTTCTAGCGAACACCTTCAGCTTTGCAAAAGATCTTTCCTTCCTGTTTTATGTCTTCATCTACACTCCTTCTCCATGATATCTTTGGTCTTCCACGTTTCCCTTTTCCCTATCGATTCCAGAACAAAACTTATCTCTCCACAGCATCTTGGTTTTCTCGGAGGGCGGAACCAATCCACCTCCATTGTCTTCTCTTGATTTGAATGGAGATGGATTCCTCACTGGTTTGGTTCCAAAGATCTTCATTAAATATCACATCTGGCCAGATGATTTGAAATTTTTTCTGTGTCATTTATTCAGGAAGTCCTGCAAGCTACTGGTGATTTTGGAGGTTACCTTCCAAGTCTCGTAAACGCATAATAGCACTGCTTTCACATTGGTTCTGAATATTTGGAGTTAGGTCATTGTGAAGATATTTCTTGACATCCAGAGTGGATACAGCTTAATGAAAGGCTCATTTGCCTTTCGGATTCTTGCTCTAATATCTGCAGCTGCACCACCATTATGGGTCGGTATGCTTCAAAGGTACGTGAACTGTTCTACATTTTCGATGTCTTTATTGTCCACTCTTAGTGTCTAATATCTCTTGTGGGTATCTTCGTAATCTTTGGAGCAGTTTACTTTCAGACCCACCATCTTGGCTTCGCACTCGAGGTCTTGGAATTTCTTTACCATATCAAGATCGTTCCGTGAGAGTAGGCAGATATCATCTGCAATATCTGGATCCTCTGATCGTTCAGTCAGGTTCCACTATATGTCTCTCTTTTTCCATCTGTGACTTTATTCTTCACCTCATCCAGAACCAATAAAAAGATTGTTGGGGACAGAACATATCCTTGGCGAACGTTTGATTTGATTGCGAATTGTTCCGTGATTTTTTTGTGGATGACACGTCATGAGTATTTTTGTAAGTTTCCTTAATTAATTTTGTTATCTTCTCAGGTATTCCGGTATCCCTTTTTAAAATGTGCGAACGGAAGATGAAGGCCAGTGATAATTTCGTTAGACTGTTCGATAATAATACGAAGCGTATTCGTTTGATAGGTACTAGAACGATGACTTCTAAACACTGTTTGCTTCTTCCTTTTTTGTGTTTCCACTTGTGCCTTGATTCTGTTTAGTATCATCCGCGTCATCACTTTAGTTGGAATTGATAGTAGGGTGCTTTCTCTCCAATTATGACTGCTAGTCGTGTCCCCTTCTTGGGTAGTTTGATGAGTTGATGATGAGTTTTCTCTCCCCATTCCTGTGACATGTTTTCTTTGTTCCAAATCTTCTTGAAGAGAGGGCACAGAAGTTCAGTGGTGGTGTCTGGGTCAGTTGACAGGAGCTATGGTGAAATATGATCCGCTTCAGGAGCCTTTCCATTTTTCAGCTGCTTGATCGCTGCCTTGATCTCCTCCTTGGAGGGTGTGTCCGAGTTAGTTAAATCTCCTACTCCTTCACTATTCTGTACAATTTATTCCTTTCCTTCAGGTTCTTGTTTAAAATTTCCCTCACATTTTCTATTGAGCACCTATATGAAATGTTCGCGCCAACTTGTAGGTTGTACTTCATCGTTGGTGTGGAGTCCCCTTGTTTATTTTTCACCAGTATTCTGCGGTTGGTTTTCGGCTTGGAGAAAGTTCTCGTTACTTGGTATAGTTCCTTTATGTTCTAGCGCCTGCCGCTTTCTCTGTTTTCTCGAACAATTTTGAAATCCATTTCCTCCAATCAGCTTTAGCACTTTACTTTACCTGCTTGTTCTTTGCTTGATATTCTGTCTGAAGCTTGTTTTTCTGGAGACGCATCTTGCTGCAGTTTAGTTTCAGTTTCACTTCTTGTCCCAGATTGCTTCCGACATCCACTCCTTTCTTCTTGTGTTCTTAAAACCAAGCACTCGTTCAGGTGTGTCTGTCAAGGCTGTTTTTACCTTTAACCCGTGCTTTTCTACATCACATTCATCATACGCCTTAAGAGCCTTAAACCGGTTCCCTATTTCCAGTGTATATTGTTTCCTGCTGTTCTCGTTCTTCAGCTTTCCAAATTCAACTATCTTCTTATGAAATGAACATTAACATTCTTTAATTTCGGATTGTCAAAAGCTCAAGACAATCCGCGCTGTTATCCGCGCCGTAAGCAAATATAGAGACCGGGCGCTTCGTATGTAAGCGAATTCTAGGGGTACTGCACTTTAGAGTTAGGATTAATTAGGATACTTTGGGTACTTCCAGTTATTCATTGCATAGTGTACGAAGCATGCCAGAAAGCTCTGATAGAAATTTCCCAAAAGTGAGTCAAGAGTCGTTGACTGCGGCAAAGGGGGAAACAAAGCTGTCCATGCCGTTGGCAAATACGGGGATCTGTGTATTCATGAGTTGCAAAAGAAAAGATTTCTCAAATTTTCCAAATTTTCCAGTGCAATCCGCGCCATAGACAATTATGGGAACCAAGGAATTCATGGGTAGGCGATTTATAGGATAAACAATTTATGTTATACACTAGTTAGAAGTTTCTGAACCACAAAACAAGTAACTAAAGATTTGTATAAAATTACTAATCATTCTCACCAGAAATACACCATGTGACAGATACATTTGATGTGTTTTGTAGTTTATTTATTTCTGGGGCTTCTAGCAGCGTTACTTTGGTTCATTTAGGTCTTGTAGAAAAACATTTTATAATCAAATACCAGAGGTAGAGAAAGATAATAATTCAACGTTATAATTAAAATGAACTTGCGATTTGATTGGTCATCGGCACTGTGCTCGTTTGCTATAGAGTATGGAAAATTGGATTAAATCAAATCAGAACAATTTTAGCTAATGTCCCTAATTTAATTCCATTACGTTTAGACATTCATATCAGTGACAATGCCTAGAAGCTACCAGAAGTAAAATTTGGAATTTGTTGATTTGCATTAAGAGATGCCGCTGGTTGTTGCCTATAAAAGGTAATGACAATTATTAAACGAGTATTGCCTTATTTGTCTAAAATAATTAAGCTTTAACGGAATCTATGTATATGTATATTGTTTCTATATTTACACATTGATCAAAGCAATGTATATAATAATGTAACAAGCGTTGATAATTTTTGTTATCTTCTCATTTTATTTGAAAGAATTTCATATTCATGGTATTTATCTAGACGCCATATTTGAGTAGCGAATAAAATTTTATATTAAAACATTCCATAAAACTTTATTAATATGATATTTTAATTGTCAACATTTAGCTGCAGTAATTGAAAGAAAATAAATAATTGAACTATTATAATTTATTAAAATTAATACCAGATAATCAGATATCGAGGATGTTTCATAATTTATTATCTATGCAAGATCGTGATTATGTTATAGTGCTCTTCATTTGCCATACTATACCACTTCTTTGTGACAAAAAAAAAGCTCGAACATAAGCTTTTAGGGATTGGGTAATAAATTGCTTAATTAAAAAAATAAGTACATAAATAGATATTTATAGGTACACATCTTTATAGGAACACACACACAATATCACACCCCTCATCAAACACACCCACTCACCATTTATTGGCATTCTTTAAATACAAATCACTTAATTCTATCTACATTACAGAAACGAAAATTAATAATAACCATATTAATATTTCATATTTACATACAAAACAAACTAATATTTCATATTTAAATTCTATCCTAGCCCCATTGTAGGGGAAGAAACGGTTAATTTTCATCACTTTTCTACTTTTCTACCTACTCATCCCTTCTTCCACAACCCCCTTTTACCCTGACCTTACTATATCCTTGATCCATTTCTCCATTTCTCATATGATCCATCTTTCTACCGTTCTACTATTTATTTGTTTCGTTTTTTACCTTCTTTTATTTATTAATCCAAATTTGATTCATTATCCCTATTCCCTTTCCCTCCTTACTTAAACTTACTCTACAGTTTTCCCCATTTCCTTTCCCTCTTCAATCCACACAATCCCCTCACACTCCTTTATCTAGTGAATTACGTTTTCTTCTAGCTTTCCACATATCCTACATATTCTTTCATGTTCTTTCCTCCAGTACTTATTTCCATTTTCCTCATTCCCACATCTAAACTTTGTAATCATTGTTCATTTATACTTACTATTGTATCTACTTTCATTGATTCTTCCTTCTCTCTCTCTTGCCTTTCAACATCCGTCATCCTCTCTTGAACCCATTCTCAGCACCGCAAGTTCCAATCAACTTCTCATACTGTCTATCCTTCGACCATCCAATCCTCTTATTCGCATTTATTCTACCCTTAATCCATTCAGTCCCAATTCCATCTGATCCCCAATTAATCAGTTCCTCCCTGTATATTTCCCTCACTAAACTTCTCCTTCCATCCCTCCATACCATCCCCTCAAATTTCAACATCATTTTCATTCCCCTTATCCAACATTTATATTTTCCAATCTCCTGCATTACAATCTAATTCCTCGTATTCCTCTCCAATCCCAACATCCTTTTTACACATCCAACCTGAACTGCCGCAATCTCTCTTTCTACTAGCGCCCATACCGCAGATCAATACATCATTACACTATTCACACATACATCCATAATCTTCAACCTAATTCTCAGTGACTCATCAAACTTTCTCTCCCATACCATCCTCATTCTCTTTGTAACGCTACTCGTCTTCTTCGTAACCATTTCCAGGTGTTCTTTATACGACCCATTTTGGGCCAATAAGAAACCTAAATATTTATATTTCTTTACTTTCTCAATTCTTTGTCCCCCTATATCGAATATATCCTTTATATATTCTCGCCCTCCCTTCTCAAACACCATAATTTTTGTCTTTACCATATTCACCTCCAGTCCCCTTCTATCCATACAGTCTTCACTCTCACAATCATTTCGTTCATCTCCTCCGTATCACTCGCCATGCATACTATATCATCCGCATTGGTATATATATATATACGCAATACCAAAGTAAAATAATAATATTTATAGATTTCTCGTATTTGTAATTCTTATTATGAATTTATTCACGATGTTGAATTGATTGACAATGTTGTCTGAATATAATTATAAACCAAAATTAGTTAGGATGATCCCATTCCATATTCCATTTTTTTTGTGAGTGTAGGTTAAGCACACTCATCGCTAGTGAACCATGCTAGTGACAGCATCCGTTCAGATATTTTGTCTTATTCCCCCGTCCCATCCTAATTTTTTGGTGGATTTGGGGTTCAAAACACATGTTCTCCTATTCATCTTGAGTCCGAATTGCTCTTGGCCTCCTTCAATTTAGACCTTTAGAGTTTTTTTAAACTCGTCTTCCTCTTAGATCAACTTCTAGATCAATACATAGATAGATAGATAGATAGATAGATAGATAGATAGATAGATAGATAGATAG
>WYDF02258587.1:0-19547 GCA_009867245.2 Adranes taylori
ATTCATGCATCGTTGGATATCCATCCAGGTCCGACGATGGATAGATATTCGAAAAGACTGTTTCTATAACAAAACAAGGCAAATATTTTATTATAAATCTTGATTGAAAAATTCAAACACCTTAAGTTCTTTTGATTTTCGTCTGAATAAATAATTATAATTAATGTAACAAATTGTCGTCTACTATAAAGCTAATTATGAAACTTATTGAAATTTCGAAATGTCTAATTATTGATCACTATGTCTTGTTACGGATATATTTTTGTTAAAACTTATCGACTAATGCACTATTTAATAGAGTTGATGTTTATTTTAGTCATTTGAATTTGGTGTCAGAATTTATCAAAAGCGAATTATTTTATTGTGAATATATTACTTTACAATCTGAATGTGTTTTATTAATCTATAGTCGGTAACCAATATATTTAAATAGTGTTTCACTAGTGTTTTATTATTTGAGGACCGTAATAGTTCATATTTATACCTGACTAATTGAATTTAATTATGTAAATCAAATAAATCTTAAGCATTACTTATTTTATTATTTGACAAAAATTCGTAAACCCAGTTTAATTGTCGTCACATGTAAAATAAATTATTTGGTGATTAATAGAGACTCAATGGTGTTTTATTTGAATTGTGTTTATTAATTCCTGGGCCGTATTTGCTTTAGTTAATTCCTAGTCACAAATTTAAACATGACAATACTGTAACTATTTGGATTCTCATATTAATCCAACATTCACAATAAAACCTATTTTCAAATGCTGATGTCAAACATAAATGTTGGCATTGTGTGATCACACTGTGTCGTTCATTCGTTTAAACTAGAAAAACACCATTAAACACGTTTAAACAAATAAATTAGAAAAATAACAAGAAAAAAATACAGATTCTTGGTACCCACGCTCATGGAACGCCGTATATATTTTATTTATTTTATAAGTATTTTTTCTGTTTAATCAGGATGAAAAATGGGTGAATGAATTCAATTAAATGACGATCAAATAAAAACTTCGCGCCATAAAAATGATATATTTTATGGGATTGTTTCATAACTAATGTTTATTTACTAACTGATATCTTATTCACTAATGAGTAGATATGAATGTGTATAATACATGAAATAATTAATAATTCATGCTAATCAATGACGTTATCATCGTATTCTTTGCAAAACCATTGCTGTTTTGCAGAATTCTTACTCTTGTAAAACATAAATTACAAATATATTAATATTCATAATCCAATTTAAATAATTTAATTCATAAACTATTAAATTGATTACTTTTAAGCATTTATTTTTATCCCGTATAATTAAGATATATACAAATAAATAACTATTCAAATAAGTAACAAAACCCTACTACGATATAACATAATTTAATACGAAATAAAATCAGTGGTTCCCAAGCAAAGTATTGCGAATGATTGAAAAGCATTTAGGAAAGAGTATCAAACAAATATTTCATTATGAATTGAACACTGGGTTTTCGTAAACAACGCTTTGATTTTATTAAATATTGAACAAACTTTTAAACAATTAACCTAATAACTTGATTACCAGTAAGTTAATAAAACTCCAGAAGAAATAAAGTAAACTTCATAACACAAATAATATTGAAATGCAACATCTAGAAGAAAGGAACTGATATTACATAAAAGTCCTAACATTCAAATTTTATATAATTAATAACACTTAAAGCTGGCGAAGATCATTGATTCCACCTCAAATCAATAACACTGTCGTACCTCAACCACTCAGTTGTCGACCGAATATTTTCTCTGTCCAGGCATGAACTGTCCGGGAGATGAGGGATCGGACGTATCATGTGTTGGGGGATCAAATGCCTAGGGATAAAATGTTGTATCACCAGAGTGCTATCACCCATCAAGTCCACTCCTAAATCTGCAGATTTCAATTCCGCACGATTTTGGATTAATGACTTGCAAAAGCAAGAGAATATCATTAGCCCAGTATACGCTATACCGTTTAGTCGTGCCTCGATTTCCAGCCCAAGATTGTTCAAAAGAAACATATACTAATTAAAAACTAATGAAATGATAACAAATGAAAATACAAAATGTCTGTTGTGTTTTGCCGTTTCAGAAATAAATAAACGATCACAAAAATGACACACCTAAAAAGTAGAAACTGTATAAATTTAAAGCGAGAATCTCAAACATCAACAGCAGCGAAAATCTTCAATTACAAATAGCATCCCAGCTGACAATTGTCCCAGCAGATAAAATGTTATAAGTAGAAAAAAATCAAAACAATTGGTACTCATTTCCTTACAGAAAATTCCGCGGCAAAAAATTAAATCTCGAATGATTGCTATGAACGGTTTCAATTTCAATAGATTCTGCAGTAACATATTTGTTATTGCCGAATATTTTTAAACTTCCAATCTAGTACGATAAGAAATATATTTATTAAATAAATGATCTAAGGGAAATGGCAATTTATTCTATTGAAAAAATAGATACACGCATACCATATGGATGTATTAAAGGAACTTACAGAGTCGAAAAACAAAATAAGTGCCAAGGGGAAAAAGAAGTAGTCTTTACGTGAAGATGTTTTTATGCTTTTGTTTGTTAGAGAGAGATAATTGAAAAAAAAAATTTCACAGGTAGACTTTTATTGAGTAGAAGTAAGAAACAAGAAACTTTTGCTAAAAGCTTAGTAAGCGAAGTGGCGACACGGTCGACAGATAATATAAATGCGAAAAGAAAATAGAGAGGGCGTGTAGAATTTTATTAGATTTTGACTAATTTAGAAATGTACCGAATTCTATCAGTATGAGAAGTTCAGTATATAGTACGCGTTCTTTTTCTCATTCGTTTATATTGTGAAAACTATGGCTGAAGGCAATTTATTTAATTTAAAAAATTAAACACCTAAGTTTTTTTATTTTAATCTGCGTAAATAATTTATTCTGCGATTTCAATGTAACTAATTTTCGTTTCTCAACAAATTAACAATTAATTAACTTTATTTAACTAATACAGATGACGCAAAAACCTGCATGGATCACAATCGTAGACAACTAATTCTTTATTAAATGCTTAAATGTTGCTTGGTCGTTATTTCATTGTATTTTCGACTGTGAGGAAAACGATGTTGTATTAGAATTAACATTTATGTAATTCAAATAAAGTTTAATCAGTATCTGTTTTATTATTTACCAAAAATCACCAATCCCATTAAATTGATTGTAAAATAAATAACTTGTTGATCAATAGAACCTTTTAAAATCTTGATGGGTTTTATTTGATTCAAATTTAATAACCCATATAATCGATGTTTAATGTAAAAACAAATTGCTTTGTACTTATTAGAGTATTTTAAAATCTTGATGTGTTTTATTTAAATTATGTTTAATTAATTCACGGGCCGCATTTGCTTTATTAAGGTTGAATCTTTCGCTTTAATCAAGAAAGGTGCCGTTACTTATTGGTTAATTATAAATTTTGTATGTATGCATTCAAAAAAACCTAAAAACCCCAAATCATATTTGATCAAATTTGAGTTCGCCCTAACTTAACTATTGCTCTACTACTCCCAGTTGAATTGAGTGTGTTTTGACTGGAAGTAGAACTTAATTATCTTGTTAAAGATAACTCAATTCCATGTCAAAAATAAACGTGATGATACTAATATTGAAAAACAAAAGTGTGCCATATTTGTTAATTCATTTAGCTTCATTCAGAATGACCACATTCTCATTAAAAAAATTGAAACTCTAAACCATACATTCCAAATCATTAACACGGTTGCCGAATTTTTAACATCAATCTGTAGCTGTCTTTACTCTAAACACTTGTCATTAGGCTAAAAGTCCTGTCCCATTTTGCATTTGTATGAGGAACGGAGAATATATTCGATAATTATTAATCCGTTATATCTGCTAGAACTTCCATGTTAAATGCAATGTTAAATGCATAATAATTTCTTCAATATCTTGAAATTTTATTATGATAAGCACAGATAAGGCAGAAAGAATTTTATATTTGTGGGCATTGAAATTAACATTTAATAGCCGTATCAAATACATTACTTGCTTCAAATATAAATCATTTTGAAGCATCTATGTTATCACCATTTTTAAAAATTTGAACAGAGGATCTTAACAAATTTTATATATGCCTCATAAAGCTCATGTTCAGAAAAATGCCTTCAAATGTCATAATAGTCGCACAATAGTGATTCAATGAGTCAACATTCCTGAGATGAAGTTCGTTTTATTGTTCAATTAAATTGAACGAATAAAACTAATATGATTTATTTACAAATGACTTACAACAATTACCTGATAACAAAATAATACTATTTCATGATTTACATGAACAAAATAATGAATAGATAACAATTTTTTTTAATTCTTTATACAGAAATGCCCTATTCTTGTGAATTTCAATAGTTTGGTTATCTACTTCTATCAGAAAATTGGGATCTTTGACCTGTATCACCTTATACGGGCCCTTGTACAAAGCATCATACTTCTAAAGATTATGCGTTTTTATCAAAACTAAATCACTAATTTGGAACGTATGTGGCGAACATCTAACATCCAATTTCTTTTTCCTTGGCGTTTTCGAAGAAATTAAATTTTCACAAGCATCAGCCCATGTTGCTTCAAGCATCAGCCCATGCTGCTTGTAATCGAAACTTTAATTGTAAGTGATAATCCCCAAATGAATAGAGATTCTACCCCTTGAACATTTGTTGCGGGTAATTTAGGAAGTCATCCAAAAACAAGTTGATGTGGTGTATACTGAGTTCTAGTTCTAGTATGAACAGTGCTATTGTGAGCAAAATGGCAACCGTGATGACCAACTTTCAGTTGTATTAGATACATGATGGAAACTTGTACTCGAGAGTTTATCAATTTGTAACATGGTACACACTTCCTCAAAACCCTTATTTATAAATTCGGTATCCCGGTCACTTGCAATTTTGAATGGAATTCCATAACGCAATATAAAATTTTCAACAAAAACCCTAGCTACCGTATAAGCTTCTTTGTCTGGAATGGCACAACATTCTACAAATTTGGACGTCTTTGTAGTCATACCACCGCTGACACATGCTTGAGTTATCACGATTTCTTCTTTGCTTTCGTTAGCACCATTGGCAACTTTGAAATAAACGTTGACTTCTCATTAAACCACGCTACTAAAAGCTTTGGCAAGATCGCCATGTGTTGAAGTTCGATTTGTTGTTCAATTAAACTGAACGAATAAAACTAATTTGATTTATTTACAAATCATTTAGCAAAATTACATGACAATAAAATAATACTATTTCATAATTCACATGAACAAAATTATGAATAAATATTAAGATAATAATCAGTAATCACATGTTAATCTGATAATAATAATCCTTGGATAATGCAATATTCCATATTACCCCCTAGGTCTATTTCATATTACTCGACTATTTTTTTGTAATGTCTAAATGTATTTTTTTATTTCATTTAAAAAAGAAAGCAAATGCGTAAACATTTTTGAACATTTAGACTTCTACTCTTAGATGGATGTTTGATACAGTAGCTAATGACTTATTTAATGCAATATATTACACCTAGAAGAATTTATTAATAATTGAATTATAATTAAATGTACTTCACCAATCGTAACGCTATTATCTTGAAGTTTTTTAAGCAGATTGAGAAGAAAAGTTCTTTACAAATTTTTTATACGCCTCATAAAGCTCATGTTCAGAAAAATGTCTTAATATAGGCGCTATATTATTCTTGCTCATAACATAGGTTTTAATAGGTGCAAAATTGGTTAATATACGCTCATTAGTTGGTAAAAAAATCAACTTACTTGTTGGTATATTTCACTCCATTCTGTTACAACAATCGAAAAGTCTTTTATTTCAGCCGTCCTTTTTGTTGAGGAACTAAATTCATTAAACATTTTAATAATAGACGCATTTTACACATTTTATGCAAAATGTGTAAATTGCAACTAGCAGATTAATTGCAACATATCATTTATGTTTTAACGCCAAAAATGCAATTTTTATTGCCAACATTAAAATCGGCCTTATCTCCTCTATGTGCAGTAATATTTTCGGGAGATAATACATTAACTTCCTGGATGAGAGCATTTGAAATTGTTTTGATTTTTATTTTGTTATTTAATTTTTTTCGTACGAATAATAATTATTTAAAATCATAATATGTTAATTTTTTATCTGCGGGACATTTTCATGTTTATGTGGGGCGCGGGACAATTCACTCATCTGAAGGACTGTCCCGCGGTTACACAGGCCTGCATTTTTTTGGTTATCATATTTTCAAAGTTTTGATGATGGATTCCTATGTATGTTTGTGCGCTGAATCCAAAAATGACCTTAGTTTCTTTCAATCAAGTCACATTTTTTTTAAATTGCAATTTGTCAAAATGTGTTATATTTCGAAAAAAAATCACAAATATAAGACGTACTAATAGAATTAAATACATAGGAAATGCTGCCATCTGTCAGATTACGATGAAAACGAATCGTTGACATCATAAACCGGCAGATGGCTGCACTCTCGTATTAAACGCGTTGCACATCCCAGCTGGCTGTCAATGTTGACGCAACCGTTGGTACATATCCTCTGCGATCAAAAGTGTTTCGTGTCGGCGGATATACGATAAAAAACAAACATACAGTGTTCAAAATGGCGCCAAGAGGCTGTAAAAGTCTGCAGATTCCTTTTGTTACATTTGTGGTCAGCTAATGGTGCCAAGACAAAAAAGACATATAATATCGTTCGTGCGGCAAGTGTATCTAGCGTATTTCGGTGTAAAAAAAGGAGATCAAGACAAAACTTGTGCACCCCACTGTATTTGCTATACGTGTGTTGAAGGACTGAGGAAGTTAATAACATTGTTTCAGATTTAGCGTTGCGATGGTCTGGCGAAAGCCACAAAATCATAGTGATGATTGTTACTTTTGTTCGACCGGTGTTCACGGTTTCAATGTAAAGAATAACAAGAAAATCGTTTATCCAACTCTGCCATCGGAAGTAGATTGCTCAGAAATGGAATCAAATGAAGAAACCGAACATAACGAAGTGAAGTACGAACCTGGCAATGATGCTCCACAACCATTTACGCAAACTAAACGATTTGATTCGCGACTTACATCTAACCAAAAAGGCTTCAGAATTGCTTGGTTCACTTAAAGATAAGAATTTGCTCTCAGCTGGCGTTTCATTTCCTGGTTCAGGTACAGAGAAAAAGATTTTATTCCATACTTTTCGGAAGAAGGAGGCTTAGTATTCGGCAATGATGTGTGTGGACTGTTTAAAACATTCAACATTCCGTACGAAAGCACTGGTTGGAGACTATTCATCGGACTATTGCTGGATGTTCCTCCGAAATGGTCCCAGAAGAGCACATGCACGGACAAGGATGAAACAGAACATGGCTGGTCCAAAGAGACGTCGACACAACGACTAAAATCGTTCATTTTCAATATTCTATTATATTATATCTATTATAAGCTGCAAAATAAAACGTTTTATATGAAACAAACCTATTTCATAGTCTGGCACATTTGTGATACTTTTCGACATATACTACATTTGGCAAATTGCGATTTGTCAAAAACTTGCAAAGAATTGGAAAGAATGGAACGTGATGGAAAGAAACTAAGGTTATTTTCAGGTTCAGCGCACCAAGATACATTGGAATCAGTCATCAAAAGTTAAAAAACAGGACCATCGCAGGCTAGTGTTATAGGACGTCTGGGACGGTTTATCGGACGTGTGATGTAACCCTGATTTGCAACAATATGTACAGGAAGAACCCGGCAAAGGTTATGAATTAATTTTAGATTGTAGTACGCGTTGGAGTAGTCTACTCAACATGTTAGAATGTTTCTACAGCACTTGATGGGTAACATCTTTAACTAAAAAGTTTTAAAAAGCTTAGGTAAAAGCTTTAATTGGCTAGGATCAGAAATCCAGTTCACAGATGGAGAATTCTCCAAAATCATTGTTAATTTCTTTAATTTATGTTAATTACCGCAACGAGCTTAAAACGGTAGAGACTTTACCGGGCACCTTTTATAACAAAAATAGAAGATAAGCCATAGGGGATAACATAATTTAATAGTCTATGTTTTCTACAGTCGTACTTCCAACATTCTAGTAATCGCTACCGTCAAAGTCTAGCAATCATGAAAAGAGGATATACTTTGTATGATGTCTAAAAGTGAGGTAAACGAGTATTAAAGTACTCCAGTGGTAAACAATTGTAGGATAAACATAGTTTGTTGTATAAAATTTGTACAGGCGTACGTATAATAACTTCGTGAAATTATTGCCTATAAACAATAAATTTTATGCGTTTACATTCCTAATTCTGATGTGGAGTTTTGTCCTTCTAACACTTTATCTAAAACAACAAATCATGAACAACAAGTTGTATCCATTAAAACATCACTCTTTTAACGAGGTTAAATTCAATTGAAAAAAAAACGCATTGTCTAGGTGTTTTGCGCATCTTCAATTTGATCATCAATTTGAGTATTAAGAAGAAAAGAGATAAATTGAGTGAATCGAATCTGATATTTTCTGATTATTCTTGTGTGTTTAATTTGTGCAAGTGTAAACTTACAGCCGTTAATAATCGTAAATAGATTTTATGTCACGTAATCTTCCAATCGTAAATATAAACAAGGCGATTTGATGGCGTCAAATACCATAAATTGTAGTAGAAATTAGAATTGAACAAAAGAAATCAACACGGCATGTAGTTCATAAATAATGAATTGAAATTAACCATTTTAAAATATAAATTGTGCTAAAGTTTAAATTAAATATTACAGTAAGTTAATCAAGGTGAAAACTTCGTTTATATTAAAATGAAGATGGCGCTACAGGAAGCTTTGACTCAAACATTGGATTGAATGTTAATAATTCGGCAATTAAAGTGACAAATAATTCTGCTACTTGATATACTGAACGTTTAGCTCAATGTAAATAGAATAGTGTTATTTAATAGTTGGAACATTTCTTCATTGTTGCTATATGTTGTTTATTGCTACATTTGTATTTAAAAATGAATGGCAAAGATGAAATTTCCACAGAAATGGAAGAAAAATTATATCATGTACATGATATTATTGTTATAAATTTCCTCTAAGTGTAACATGTAATTGCTTATTTCACTGTAAAGTACAACTAAAATAAATATAGTTCACTGTAAAGGCAAGTAGTATTAATATTTAGAAGTAATATGTTACTCCTACTTAAAAATAAAATTTTAATTAATATATAAACGTAATTACAAAATATTTAAATTTCACTGTAAAATAATAATTATAACACATTCATAAAGAGAAAAAACTTAAATTTAAAAGATTTAAGAACATGTCCAAATGCGAACGTCTAATACTTGGATTTGATAGCTTCTGACTTGCTGATTGGCTACACCAGTGTTTCTCAACCTGGGTCCCGCATAACCCCAAGGCTCCACAAAAGGGAGTTTGGGGTTTCGCGTGAGGTCAATAAAAAAAGAAGAAAAACAAAAATAGTCGTACCGCTCTCACCACAAAAAATGTGTCATGTATAGAAACAATAATCGTAGAACTCAGCATAATGATCTCTGTTTCTGCATTAGCGTTCGCGCGCAGACGTAATAGATATAGATCGATGTCGTTAGTGTTAATGTTATCAATTAATATAAAAATAAATTAAACTTTGACATTCACAACAAGAATTCAGAAGGTTACAATGTTGAGGCAAGGTGCTTGTTTTACTTTTAAACCTGCTAGAAGGCGATTTGAAGAGAAGACAAGAGATAGATTCAACTAGTCATTATGAAAATGTTGAAGAGATTTCGGGTAACACTAATAGCAGCAATGAGCCTATGCATACAACTTCAAGTTTTATTCACACTGCAAATAAAAAAAAATCTAAATTAGAAAATATTGCCAAGAATATTTGTCCTACGGTTTTGTTTCTGTAGGGGGTTTTAGTGCACCGAACGGCCAGTGTGTAATTTGTTTTAAAACTATTTAACAGTTCATTAGCTCCAACAAAACTGCGAAGGGACTTAGAAACAAATCATAGTAAGTACAAAGATAAACCTATAGAATTTTTTCAACATAGGTTACTGGAAGTGAATAAAAGTAAAAAGAATTTGTCCTCTCTAGTGGATAGCGGTATTAATGAAAAAGCATTTAAAGCCTCATTTCAAGTAAGTTACCGTATAGCTAAGGTAGAAAAAGCGCATATTATTGCCTTATAAAACCATACATAATAGATGTTGTTGAAAACATGATTGGAGAAAAGTTTAGTAAAAATATAAATATGCTTCCACTGTCAAATGATATTGAATGTAGGAGAATTTATGAAATAACTAACGAATTAGAAAATACGGTTATTCAAAGAATAAAAGGTAGTAGTTGGTACGCAATACAAGTTGATGAATCAACAGACGTGGCAGGGCTTGCAGTGCAGCTCGTTATGGTCCGGTATGTACACAACAACTCTGCTGAAGAAGAAATATTATTTTGCATACATCTGAAGATACCATACAACCGGAAAGGAAATTTTCAACTTGGTCAATTCTTATGTTACCGAAATAGAACTTAATTGGAACTTAACTAACACATGCATTAATAGTTGCAGCGACGGCGCAAAAGCAATGACTGGTTAATATTCTGGGTTTATTGCACGTATTAAAAATATCTATTCAGAAATTGAAAGTAGCCATTGTGTTATTCATAGACAAGCATTAGCAGTAAAAAAATGCCTGTCAGTCTTAGAAACGTTCTGGATGGATGAAGCAGTAAAAATTGTAAATTTCATAAAGTCCAGGCATTTGAATTCACATATTTTTACTGCTCTCAATGAAGAAATGGGAAGCCAGTTCACCACGTTCATGCTTCACACAGATGTGCGGTTGTTATCGCGCGGAAGCCTCTTTAGTCTGCGAACTGAGGCCTTGGTGTTTCTTAGTAACTCCTCATTTGAATTATCATCAAGAATAACTGAAGTCAAATGGTTGCAATGTTTGGCCTATCCTACCGATATCTTTTCGAGCCTCAATGAATTTAATATGTCACATCAGGGAATATCTATGACTGTACTTTCACTTTTACACAAAATTGAAGCCAAAATAAAAAAAAACAAGTTTTGGGAATCTTGCATAAACAGAGAAATTACTGAGTGCTCTCCTACACTCCATTATTTTATAGCAGAGTCAAAAACTCCACTTTCAGCAGAAATGACTTTACATATAACCAACCATCTTCAGAATATACAAGTTTCATTCAAAGAATATTTTCCAACACGAGATGAAAATCTAAATTGGCTTCGCAATCCATTCTCACTCTTGGCAATCGCAAGCCAAAATTAAACGGCTTATTAGTATGACAGCTGATGGAAACCACAAAACTATTTTTAATTCGATTACTTTGTTTGAGTTTTGGGCCCAGCTTAGATGTGAATAAAGGAAATTGCCAATTGTGTGGTGAAAAAATTACTACTATTTGCTAGCTTGTGAAGTAGGATTTACTAAGTATGCTTTTACAAAGACTGACCAAAGAAGTAAGCTCAATCCCGAAGCAGATATGCGGATACAACTTTCGAACATTGTACCTGATTTGGACGAACTTATTACACACAAACAAGCGCAGACACCCTATTAAGTAATGGTCATCGTTAAAAAATAACTTTGGATATGTATGTGTTTTTATAGTGATTAATATATTTTGTTTTTACAAGTTTTCTTTATTCTCTATATTTGGAAGCTATAAACTCATGATGTTCATAAGAATTCATGATGTCGATATTTTGATGAAAAATTAAATATCTCATTTTTAGTGCTAAGGGGATTCCTCAGAAACACTGGGCTCTACTGAAGGTTGAGAAACACTGGACTACACGATACGACAAATAGTCGTATACTTGATGACATCATTCGAGCGAGCTTTAAAAAGCGTATAACTCATCGCAAATAAATAGGATCAATTCTTGAATTAAAATTTCTCAATCCGTGGTGCCCGCCGAACTCACGCGTTTCTAAAAGTTTCCGTAGTAAAAAAGGTTGCCGACCCCTGAATTGTTGAGGGATAAATATTGATCAAATATATCTAAAGTTCTTCTAAATGTCTTTTAGTATCAATTTAATTAAATATTTGTAAACTGGCCGCATTATCTGTTATAGAGAAATATTTATAGAGCATTATCTGTTACGATTTTCCAAGTCAAAGTCTGAAAGTTAAAAAAGGTATGTAATATTTCTGCTGTTAAATTGCAGAAATATTCCATACTCGAAAACAACCCTAATTTACTACAAAATACTTCTTTCTTGAATGATATCGATAGTCTTACAAGAGATTTCGTCACAGAATTAACACTCTACTTCTGCTGACAATTTAGTGCTTGAAGAGGTCAAATATATTTGCAGAACCAATAACACAAAATTACAAATAATTCAAACCATATCAATATGGTAGAAAAATTTATAAAGACCGACAAGTGCCACTATAAGTAGGGCTCCATATAATAAAATACTTACAGGACTTAAATCCTTATTACAAAACTCTCCTGATAAATTCAAAGAAAGAAAATTATTAATTCCTAAGAACTTTACCTCTCTTCTAATATATTGCTTTCCATATTGCACAAGTTGCCTAAGGATCAAAAATTATCTCATAACAACATCTTAATTTATTACTAAGCTTACAATTTCTTTTAACTCTTCCATAATGCAAAACTTAACGAACAATAAATTAAAAAAAACATAAGAATATTGATAATAACAACTCACTCTTAAATTGTGAACACCTTATCACTGAACTCCAGGAATTCAACTTTCTACCTCCCATAGTATTTTCTCTTTCGATGTGTCAAGCTTATTCCCAACAATCTCTAATCCCATCAACTTATAGTAACATATTGTATTTGTCGGTCTAATAGAATTGGCATAAAACAAATTAAATGGAAGCTCATTATCCGATATAGAATTGCAATTTTTATTCAATATTCCAAAGTTTTGTCTTAGACATGACATTTTCATTTTTAATGGTACATTAAGAAGAAAAACATCAGTTGGACCAATAGGACGCTGTTGGGTTCCTATTTTGTTACAATTCCAGTCAAATTTATAAAAAGAACTGTTATCTTTAGATAATCCTTTAAACAGATTATATTTCGCAAAAGATACGTTGATGATATTTTAATAATTTTCAAAAAATTCGTCGTTAATTGAAATTTCAACTCTGTTTATTCTGACATCAATTTCACGTGTCGATTGAAAATCGATCAATCTATTGAAAAATTTCATTCTTAGAACTTTTAAACTCATTTAATTTAACTTGATTGTATAAAAAGTTTAATTTAAGTACGCGTATTTTCTCGCTCATTTTTTCTTCGTGAAAATGATGGCCGATGTGCAAATGTGAGTAGACTTTTTTTAAATATATTTTAGTTAAAAAACTGAAACACCTTAAGTTCTTTGAATTTATTCTTGGTAAATAATTTTATTTAAATGTAACTAATGTTCATTTCTCAAGAAGATAACAAATTGATTAACTATTATTTAGATGTTGCTTATTAGTTTTTACATTTATCGTCATATTGAAAATAAAGTGTAGCAATGGCGCATTAACCTTTATGAAATTTTAAAAAATCAGAACCGCATTGCATCTTATTATGTTGTCAGTCAACCAATTCTTTACTAAATGCTCTCTAATTATTATTAATTAAATGTTGCTTGGTCGATATTTCATATATTTTCGGCTGGGAGGAAAACTATGTTGTATCCGAAGTAACATCTATGTATTGCACATAAATCTTAATCAGTATTTGTTTATATTATTTACCAAAATTCACAAGCCCCCATTCATTGTTGTTATATATAAAATTAATTACTTGTTGATAAATAAAGTATTTAGAATCTTGATGTGTTTTATTTGATTCATGTTCAATTACTTCATGGACCATATTTGTTTTATTAAGGTTAAATTTTTGGCTTTAATCAAGCAAGGTGCCATAACTTATTGTTTAATTATCAAATGTATTAGTGTATGTACATCTTAAAACCCCGAAATAACATTTTATTAAATCTGACTAAGCCCTAACCTAACTAGTGCTCTAATAATTCCGGTTGAGTTTAGTGTGTTTTGACTTGAAGCAGAACTTAATTATCGTGTTAAAATAACTCAATTCCATGTGACAAATTAAAACGTGACATTATGAATTAAATATAGAGTATTTGGACTACTCATCATTCGGGTCCAACTTTAGAATGAATCATTTTATTTCATTTCTAAATATATCATATTCATGATCAATGTTCCCTCTAAGAAAAGGGTTTCTCTGCGCGGAAAATCGGAAGGTTGAGTAAATAACCATAATTAAATATTGGTTATATTCTTCTTCTTCTTTTAAGGTATCTTCTTCTTCTTCGTAGGCGCAGTCCTCGAAAATCGTCGGAGGCGTATTCTTAATCGGAGAATGCAAACAACAGAAATGGGTGGTACGCATATAATGGAAGCTGAGGAGATTAATAATTAGCAATCCACTTTAGGCTCGACTCAAAAAAAGTGCAAGCGCAAAAGAAGGGATTTGTACGCGAAAACGATAGAAAAGAGTTAGCAAAGCGTGCGATACTCGAGGAGTGCTGGTGATAGAGAAATTAATTTGACTCAGTGAGTGCGAATTAATTCGTAAACTGTGCATGTACAATCAATTCAACTGACAGCGAGTGCGAACATTGTATTGCACATTCGTGGATGGTAAAGCTCTACTTCAGAGAGTGCGTCCGATAGCCAAACAATAGTATACGTGAAGTATACAAGAGCGTAATTGTATTTCAGATGCAAGATCTAGAATTAGAATCATGTAATGAGAGAATCGTGGTTGGTATTTAAGCGACATACTTAAACAGTTTTCGGTTATTTGCAACGCTCTCTGTGAACGAACAGCTGGAGTTGGAATTTATGTCTTTCTATGTTCTTTTGTCGTCAAACGCTGTGCGCTATTTCAGCATAGTGTATATTAAAACGTAACTATAATAGGTTTTTTATGTTTCATTTAATGAATTATTTATTTAAATTGCATTCATTTTAAAATTGGTTCTGATGATTAGGAGAATGCGCACAGGTCCGAGATGAGTTCGCGAAGGTTTTATAACAGCTGCGCGGCCGCGCACGCACGCAGTTCAACGTGAACATAGTTCCTGATTAGTGGACACTGGTGATACATAAAAGTTTAATAGCAAATAGATGAAAATTTTCTTCGAATAGACGTCGAAATGAATCAGAATCTAGTTTTATATTTTAATTTCCAAGAATCTAAGTTATTTGTGTAGAATTTTACGAAGATATTTATATTTTAAAAAGTACAAAACTTCAAATATTAACATGAATTGATGATGATTCCAGCGTTTTGGATCAATAAAATCATGTTGAATAAAATCATGTTACAATTGATGTAATACTTCATTAAATGTTCAATCTTCGAATTAGCTTTTAAAATGGAACAATTGTTATCAGCTATTTGACAATATAATTTTTAAAAAACTGGATTTTTGAACACGAAATTTATTCATTTTTGATAAATGATCGTTAAGGATTGAACTAGTTAGTACTTGATGATAATAATAAAACTCAACAATGTTCCAAATACTCCATTAAGTAAATCAAAATGTTATATTCAGTTTTAGTAGTTGTATTAACATGTTTCAAGGCAACAATCGCTCCTTCATCAGAACTAAACAAATTTGTGACTTACAAAAGAATTTCTTAAACTGTTCTTTAAAATTAAAATATTTTTGCAAGTCACAAATTTGTTTAGTTCTTATGAAGAGCCGATTGTTTGAGCCGACTATAAAGTTTTATTTCATTTATCCATTTAGCAAGCCTCTATCTAGTTGAATACATACGAGAGGAAGAGATAATTCTGTTAAAAAGGACCATATAAAACTTAAGAACATCCATGTACCTATATTAAATTATAAATAAATTACATCGATAACAAGAAATTCTATATTACCTGTTATATAAAACATATCTCACAATTGAATATAAAGACAGATTTTTATCCAAGGTCTTCACATACCAATACTGAATCTTTCACACATAATAACACACCAAGTTTTACTATGGAAACATGTGTATAATATATCGTAAAAGACAATTCACAGAATATATATACTTCAGAATATAAATTAGCCACTATATTACACAGTCAACAATTATTTATTGGTACTCTGTTTTTGTTTTGGTAAAGTCTCATGTTTTTATAGATTTCTTTTTGTTGAAACGTATATTTATTATTTTTGTAATACAGAACGACTACTTTCAGAATCCACCAGGTATATTTTATTTGTGGGCAGATCAAAAGAAGCTCGTCCTTTCACAAGTACATCAAAATTAATACGTTATTTTAAAATTAATTTCCTTTCCAACATAGTTTATTGGCGAAACATTATTATAGAAGAACTCAGATTAATTAATAACAATGTCCACGTTTTCTTGTGATATCTGCGGAAACGTTGCAGATGCAAAATTCAAATAAACGTTGTTAGTTAGCGCTTTAAAAATTCTGAATGTACTAGTTTGTGAGTTATTAGCGCACACGTGTATACAATCTGGTAATCACACTCTGAACACTTGGTTTCTCTACTGGATGTTTTAGTTTAAAGCTCTTTTTTGTACAGTCTTAAAATCGCACTCTGAACACTGCAATGGTTTTTTTCCTGAATGTATTAGTTCATGTTCTACAACATTATTATTCCATATAGTCTTGAAATCACATGCTGAACAATTATGTGCCTTCTCTCCTAAATGTACTAGTTTGAGAGTTAATGACGCGCACTTGTATGAAGTCTGGTAATCACACTCTGAACAGTTGAATAGTTTATCTATTGAATGTTTTAGTATGTGATTTCTTAAGAGTTCTTTTTTGTGTAGTCTCAAAATCACACTCTGAACACTGCAACGGTTTCTCTCTTAAATGTATTCGTTCATGTTTTACATGATGTTTCTTCCATGTAGTCTTGAAATCACACGCGTGCCTTCTGTTCTGAATGTACTAGTTTGTGACTTATTAGTGTACGTTTTTATACAGTCTGGTAATCACACTATGGACACTTGAATGGCTTCTCTACTGAATGTTTTATCTTTTGTACATTTTGTACATTGATCTTTTGTACATTGCGTCCAATTTTATTAGAAACAGCCGTATTTGTTTAAATTTGTTCAAATTTTGTGACATGAGTTTAGACAGCGTTTTTACCAGATGTAAAAGTGTCTAAGATCCAAAAATCATCTGTGTATATACAAATAGATTTCATCCTCATCAGATCCAAACTGCTTAAATTTGTAAAGTCCGCTAAAACTTATGTTTCTAGTGATCACAACCCGGTCGTGATAGACCTGAAAATGCACCGATTTGTTTGCATACAGAAAAACTAAGACGCATCGATGTAAAGAGTCTCGATACTCCTGAAAGAAGGAAAAATGTAAGCAGACGATTGGAAGACAGCTCCCCTTGGGGATTGACATAGAAGACCAATGGGTGGTCTTGAAGGAGGTATTTACTGACACCCAAGAAATCGACATCGAATATACAAGCGAAAAAAAAAGAGACAAGCTGAAGATATCCTACAGCTAATATCTGAGAGAAGACAGTACAAAACGACAGATCCCAGCAAAACCAAAGAACTGAACAAAGAGGCGGACCAATGTAAAGAGATAGAAATTCTCCAAGGGAAGCTCCACTTGTTCAATGTGCACAAAAAGCATAGCATAGAACCTAAAGCGGGAATTATGAGATATTTGTCGGCGCCGAGGACAGGGTAGAATATGTACAAGAGCTTTTTAGTGACAAGCGTCCAGATCAGAGCCCACAAGCCTCAGATTTCAATGAAGCAAGTTCCTACATCTCAACAGAGGAAGTTGTGTGAGCCATGAAATTATAAAAGAAAAGCAAAGGCGTCGGTTCAGACAGGATTCATGCGGGTGCCATCAAATTGATAGCAGAGAGGGAGAGCACGGTGCTTAAGAACTGTTTAATATCATTTATAGAGTCGGCAAAATACCTTCAGAAGGAAATCAAAACCAGAAATTGTGATAACGTCTCACGTTCTGAGAACCTTCCTGGAAATCATACACAATCGAATATATAATAAGTGCGAGCAACAAATCAATCCAACTTCGTTTGGCTTTAGAAACTCGCGAGACACTCTTTTCGTTTAATGTACTGAGACTGTTTTGCAGAGATATGAATGTCGATGTATGCGCCTGCTTCGTGGACTATCGAAAAGCGTTTGACTGCGTGTCGCATCAGGAAATGGCAGAAATTCTAAGAGCCTCAGGTACAGACGCTGGCGACCTGCGCATTATTACCGACCTCTACTGGTACCAAACGACACAAGTAAGAATGGACGGCATGACGTCTGAAAAAATAAGTTGTTAGCTCTCCTTCTGTTCAATATTTATTCTGAAACTGTATTCAAAGTAGCATTTGAGAGCACCAATATAGGCATCAAGATGAACGGTAAAAGAATCAGCAACCTCCGCTAATCAGACGACAGCGTCGTAATAGCCCACAACCTCACAGATATACAGAGAGCTATAGATCTGAGCGTGGCACACAGCCAGCATATCGGCCTCTTCGTGAACTTCAATAAGACAAAGCTCGTGGTTTTCTCAGAACAACCAAGACAATAAGTTTTATATATAAATTTTAGACCCGTCGAACAAGTACGTACATTAAGATAACTGGGAGCCGTCGTGGTCCAAAAATCGAGATCAAGACTAGAATCGAGCAGGCTCACAGAATTTGCACCAGCATGATAAACCTTTTCACAGCACGCGACCTAAGCCTTCAGCTTCGTATGCGATTATTGCTCTGTTACATTTTTCCTGTCCTACTCTATGGATGCGAAAGCTGGATATTCAACCAGGAGATGGAAAATCATATAGACGCCTTTGAAAAGATGGCTCGGAGGAACATCGACAGAGATTTTCAGGGGTGCAGTTTATAGGGCCAAAATAGCTAATTGGATCGCCAACCTCCACAGTGAGACAGCGCTATAAGCAGAAGATACAAATTCCGTAATGCTTTAACTCGTTTTTCAAGTATTCATAAGTCCATGTATATCTATGTCGAGCAAATAAAAACAATACCTATATTTTAGAATATAAACAATGGAAATAGTAAAACACCTTCAAAAGTTTTCATAAAGATAACCTCTATCCTCTTATACAAAATGACACATATTTGAATTAGTGTACTGAAAGCAACAGACGCGTACGCAGGTGGGTGTTTTGGGGGTTTAATCACCCCCCCCCCTCCCCCCGTTCTGAAATGTGCGCAAAGTCGTAATTATACTTGTTAGTAAGTTTTCAGTCAATGTTGAAATATGTTTTCCAAACAAAGTTTTCTAAACCCCCTCCCCTCGAAAATTATTTCTGCGTACGCCCTTGGAAAGTATCTCTCTCCTCGGTCCTATTACCCTCACAAGGGTTTGGTGGCACTATGCTTCTACCATTTTTGTAGCAATTTTCCACT